>JAHDVE020009688.1:0-123669 GCA_022606495.2 Halesus radiatus | reverse complement strand
AGAGTAAGTGAAATGCAAATATATTTCTATCCTACACATAGCGCTATTGAGATGATGTTGAAACAGCCCCTCAAGTAGATTTTTTAGACAACCGTTCCGATCGTTGATTCTCAGTCTGATAGGGATAAGAGATAATATGCATGTGAATGCGGGTTTCTTATTGATGTATCTGTGTAGTGCTGGAGACACAAATTATTTAATAGTAAAATAATAAACAGGAAAACTCGCCAGATTATTCAATTAGATATTTTAAATTAAATTAATTTTTCTTCAAATTATCTCTTGTATAATCAGATTCAAATGGGTTAAAATTTAATAAAATACTATTTATAAATCCATACTTAACTTTTGGCCAGTAGAAATATAAACAATAAAGGCCTAAAATACGTAAGAACTTATTCATAAAAATTATTACTTATAAGTAAAGGGTTTAAATGTAAGTATGTACAGATCAACATACTTATCTGTGTCGGGGTTTTTGTTATTCTGGATACAAAATAATTCACAGATTTAATAAATAATTCACTTCTCTTTTGGTTGTTTGCTCATAACGGTTATGTTGACAACTGATCACAATTTGATGCAAACTAAAACGGGCCGAGAATAGGCATTTAACAGGGACTGTTCAAATATTAAAATGGCCCCTAATTTACTTCCGTAAAATGAAAATTGGTGCATATTATTTAGCTTTATTGTTACAGATACATAAAAATATTATTTAATCTTTAAATTAGTTTTAAGGTGTTGGTTTTTTGTTATTGTGCTATTAAATTACGCGCTTGTGATTTAAATTTCAATGTTCAACATGACTTGACCGTTTCAGCCTCTCTTATGGGAATACCTGTGGTGTCTATCAGTCCTGGCCTCGTACCTGGGCCTGGCAGCCATCAAGCGCAATAAGACGGCTGCAATGAAGCAGTACATGCTTGGAATAGTAGTTTTTGGTTACCTCCCCCTGCTCTTCTGCCTGGTGTATTATTTCTCTGACTGCTGGCGATACCTCACCGGAGACTTTAGCGAGGAGGACATGGACTCCTCATCCGAGGAAGACGATTCTGGAGACGATATCTCTATCAAGTTGTGGCAGGTTGGTTGATTTTCTTTATTACATATTGTCTTCGAATAACAATATTTCTGTCATGTCATTTACCGATATTGTCCCGCCATTGACACCTCCGTTGAAAACTTTCTATCGGCGGTGTGCCATCCATAAAGGCTGAAAAGCTGTGCCTGCCTTAAGAAAAACCATCCATAAAAAGAAGAAAAAAAAACTGCAACATATTTCCATAATTTTGTGAATATTTTTTGTCACAGTCATTCGACATTGATAAATTGTTCCTATTTGATAAATTTGTACTCTTTAGTTGCAACCTGACTTATGGCAGTACACTTGACTTCCTCAAACTAGTTTTTTCGGGATGTCCGCCTCTGCATGCCGCTTTCACTAAAAGCTATAAAATAGTAACATTGCACTGCTAGTAATTTTTGCACAATGCAAAATTAGAGACATAATGTTATCCCTCTACTAAATGTTTTACGTTTTTCATAAATTGTCAGTTTTTTTTTTTAGTTTCCAACACGGTCGCTAGATTAAGGACTAACATGAAAGAAAGTTTTTAAAAAACGTGACAGGTTGAATAGAAAAGTCCATAAAAAATTACAAAGCCTATCTTTGGTCATAGAGCAACGCATGCCACTGCTCTCTATGTACATTGTTTGTGAGAAAGGTTACAGGTTGAGATGAGGTTACAATGGATCTACCAGTGTTATGCGTTTTAGCTACATTTGTAGGCCTCGGTGTAAACTAGGTCACACTGTGAAAGGCGTGCCTGTTAACGGACCGTTCTCTTTCCATACTACTACTGCACTTAGTGCTGATTGTAACTCAAAGTAAAGGTAAATTCTCATTCTAAATGTCTACAATGAAGAAACTGTACAAACAATATTTTTCAAAGGGGGGGCACTAAAAATACACACTTTGTGGTCTGCTAGCGCAAGAAATACTACAAATAATTTATGCATATAATAATTTATACAGTAATATATATTTCTGATAACAGTACTGTAAGCTGTTAAGTTCTATATGACATGTACTGCAATTTTAAGTAAACGTTTTACACTATGAATACATTCCAACCAAGTATTTGGTTTACGTATATGGAAAAATGGACTTGTGAAGTGATTTTTGTGTAAACGTATTTAAAAAAAAAAAATCATATTGCATATTCAGTGGTGGTGTCGGGTAATAAACTCGCCCATTTATGTCTATTTGATACAAAGTCACTTTGATCACTTTGCCTATAGCAATTAAGCCAAAAGATATTTTGTGAAGTGTTACAATAACCCCAAATTCTTGGAGCCAGTGGAACTATGGCATCCCCATTTCAGGGATTGTTTTAAGGCCGAAAGAAGTTTGAGAGATGTAGAAGCACGGAAAGAGGATGGTTGGGACTTCCCTGGTTATTCATATCAGATCACTAAAGCCATTTGAAGCAGCAATCAATTCTGAAAGGTGGTCTCACCAGGACAAAACTGATAGAATCTTCCACCATTACCTTAAAACCATGCATATTATTGTTTCTAGGGCTATCCGTATGGTCTTCTCTGGATGGGCTTTGTCCTCCTGGCCTCCCAAGTTCACGGTTTCTCCATGTGCTTTGCGTGGAACCTCGTCAATGCGTGGAATGCACGCGGCGCCCTCAGGAAAGAACAATAGGCCGCGCCAGTTACGCAGTCGGCTCCAAAATGTTGCACAAAGTATTCTGATATTACCACTCGAGTTTAATACACAACATTTTTATTATACACATGTAATATACTATGCATCGAAGTGTTTAATGTCTTCTCACAAGTTCTAATAATTTCTGATTATTTCGTTGAAATATTTTCAACTGAAAAAGCAGAAGGGAGTAACCTACGTTTTTTACAAACCACTTAGAGACAGCTACTTGAGTAAAATGGCTTCTTCGTGTTGATATGATATCACTCTCACAAGAAAATGACTCAAAATCATTAATTCCTATGTGCTTTTTTTAGGTGGTGGAAAATCAGTTGATTCTCATTTCTTTACGTACTTACAAAGGTACAATTATTTATTTGAATTTAATTTAATTCTTGCCCTCATAAAATGGTTTGTATATTTGAATTACTTCGACGAACATGGCTCTCTCAAGCTTTTTAGCAACTCGGAGACTGCGTAAGATTACAAGTGTGTTTGTCTGTTTGTTCCATTTGTTCGTCAAAATAACGTATTAGTGATGTTTTATAAATTGTCCTAATGCAAGTAATTTTATATTTGCGAATAATACTTTTTTTTTATGTGATGTGTATCATTTTATCCTTTCCTCGTATTTTGTTCCTCATTGTTCTAACAACGTTCCTTTAAATTTTTTTGTGTCTAATTTACATTTGAAATAAATTATTTTTGATTCTTTGTTGATTTTGTGTTCTGTACCGTTTGTCAATGAAAAGCTTTTTCACAACCAATAAATTGTCTGATCAATATAATGTTTCGTAGTTGTGGAATTTGATATTGGAATGATAATTATTTGATCTCTTCAATTTTTATGTCTTCTGCATTATGCTGTAGGCTGTATTTAAATATGGTATTTTTTTATTTGATTCAAGTTCATAATTCTTTAATAATACTCTGTATATTTATTTTGTAAATACCATGATTTTGAAGATTTATGTTGTCATTTTACATCACCCAAACGGTTTTTATACGAAATTTGTCGAAATATCCATTTTATAATAATTAAGATTACAAAATCACTATCACCTAGTCTCCCAAAGCCTAATCGGAAATAAATTTGATGGCTTTATAAATAATAAGTATATTGCATCGATGTTTGTAGCATGCTATTGTTGTAAGTGTTTATTGCACCCATTTCCTATAAATGTTTTTGTCAGAATACAATTGAAATAAAATAGATTTCTTATTAGTTTCACATCTACCAAGGCTACACCGTGTTAAATCTCAATATTTCCAACAGCTGATCAGAGTTGTCATGTCATTTACCAGGCAGCCAACGTAATGATTTCACAATCTGAAATCTAAAAAATTTTAAGTACAGAAATAGTGTCATGGTAGACATGAAGCTAAGAAAACATTAATAATAATAATTATGTTTGTGATTCCTACTCATCCCTTAGGAATGAATGTAAAAAACATGACTACCCTAACTTCCATAAAATGTAAACCCTTAGTTTTCCAATGGTTTTTTTTTCAATACGACTTTTTTTTGTCATTCGTAGATTTACATTATTCTAGGATACTATTTATTCTCATATAACACATACAATATTATGTATAATATTATCCTTAAAAATAATATTGATTATTTATTGAAGATTTTTGTAAAAATACTACGAAATTATATAATTTTATATAGTAATATACTCATTGGAAGTAAACATTTGTTATATAAATAATACTGTAAAGAGTCATTTTAATTATTGGTGTATTTAATTGTTAATATGTCAAAAAATTCTTACCAACTTATCATCAACCCCTGAACCAACTTGAAAAGAGCCTGGCACGAATGGAATCTTCTATGTACTTATTTTCAAATCTGATATCTT
This sequence comes from Halesus radiatus, assembly GCA_022606495.2. NCBI lineage: Eukaryota > Metazoa > Arthropoda > Insecta > Trichoptera > Limnephilidae > Halesus > Halesus radiatus. The sequence goes on along the minus strand of JAHDVE020009688.1, from coordinate 119,085 downwards.
CTCTTTGAAAACATTCAACAAACATCCATAATGTCTGATGTTGCTACGTATAGTCGAAAAGGACAGACTTGGCTTTTTTATTGAGAAAAAAAGGAATTAACATAACATAGAATTGAATTGCAACAGCAGTTGTAAAGGACAGCAACACAAGTGAAACTTTGATTCAAGAAGGGGTTAAAGGGTTTTATAAATGTTTAAGATGTAAGTGTAATTTACTAGCTTAGCCATTTTTTTAAACTTGTGTTTCTTGCAGGGAGTACGTTTTAGCCTAATGAGAGCAAAGCTTATACGAAATGGTTTCATGGAAACATCTTGGAGACCTCCATCTCTCAATTATTAATTGATGCAGGCTGATGATTATCTGTATGTGTTACCCCTGCGAAGAAACTGTGGTTATTTTTGTTTAAAATGACATCATTAACAAGACTACGGAATCCTAATAACCATCGTAAATTTTCTCATGATATTATATACATATTTTTTATTATCCTATCATAAATATCTGGTATTTAAAATTTTGATATCTCAAATATGAGTGAAAGTTTTGTGTTTTTTATGATAGTTACTATGGATTTTCAATGTCGATAACCACAGGATGAATATGTACTTAGGTGTAATGTGTAAATGTATTTTCAAGTGGCAAAAATACTTTTTTTTTTTTTTTATTATTCAAAGTTCCACTTCCTAATCAAAAAACTAATCACATTTTATTACAAGATTTTTTATAGGAAACTTTTCTTCCAGATACTCCCCTTATACCAAAAAATATATAACCATAATGCAAATGCTACATTTTGCTAACCGATTTTTAAGTTCTCTCAATTATTACATTTTTTGCAAAATTCCCTCATGGTTTATTTACCCTTACGTTACACCTGTATTTTTGCCACGTAGATGTTCGCTGTCGTGTTTTCTTTCTCTTATCTTACTTCTTTCTCATTAAGGGCAATGTCCTGCATTGTCAAGAATTGTTGAAACAATCAGTTGAAAAGTAGATTAGGCTCGTAGGCACTTATAGACTCGCTGTGTTTTGCGTGGAGGGTTCTTTCCCTAGGTGAAACGATCCTCTGGCGCAAATCAAGCAGAGATCATTCTTGCGCAAACTATATTTCTTCTCGGCCTGGGCGCGATGGATTGTATAATCGCCGGTCCGTCTTGGCCGTGGACTATATTACTCTATACTTACTTCTTATCTCTATCGTCTTGTCAGTGTCGTAATGTGTCAGTGGCAGATTTTAAACGGGTCTCGACAAATGTAACGATGAAACAATCGAGCTAAAGTTTATGATAGAAATTTTTTTTTTTTTCACATTTTAATACAACTAATTTATACAATATGAAATACACAAGATTAGAAAAGTAAGATGTTTAATTTTGAATTTCAATGATGCCCGGTAGAAAGTTTGCAATACGTATCTTTAAATCGGCACTATAATTATGTACTAACCATTCATAAAGGCTTAACAGCCGTGCCTACCCTAAAAAAATGAACCATATAAAGAAATTTAACGATCTTAGAATAATATGACATATTTCTGATCAAAATGGATTTTTCCGTTATTTTGGTAAAGAACTTATACACCCATTTATTCAGTTGACCACAACAATAATCGGAGAGGATAATAAAATAGCCATTCTCAAATATTCAATGAAAACGTACATTTACCCTACTTTGGTCATAGAGTAATGCACGCCACTGCTAACCATTAGGATTTCGATGCAACGTTGCCACAGGAAAAAAGTTTCTGTCGATTATTGTAATCGGCAAAGTTTGTGATTTTATATTAATTGTACGATTATTATAGATTTCAAAATTGGAATCGTGACATCACTAATACTAACGACAATCTTGTGTATTATGTATTTAAAATGGTTATGTATACATAATTGATATTTTAGTTGTGTTTTACCATTAATTAAATTTGTCGAGGCCCGGTGTATATCTTAAATGTTTATATAATTGTATATGTATTAGCATTAAGCAATGTTTGTGGTAGCTGTTTCTAAAAGGGCATTCGTTGCTTTGTAATAAACAATTAGCGTACTCTGTCGTAAAGCATTGTTCTCCAGTTGTGCTGTGTCGTGTTGGAAGGGGAGCCGTGTAGGTTTATATTAAAATGGATACTTATAAATTGGTTGTGAAAGAGTTATTAGAACTAACAGAATGGGAAAAGGGTAAAATAACGTACCTACCGATGCATGCTAGTCTTATGAATATTACATTATTTATACACCGTGAATAAAATAAATTAATAAAATATCCGTAGTCTCTTAGATCGACCCCATGTTTATCCTGAAGTGGATGTTGTGCCTCTGTCTATAGTACTGTATTAAATATATCTTTGTAATATTATTACTCATTGTGGTTAACATTTATCACCGAAATTGCTGTATTTTTATCAAAAATGAAGACATTAAATGTTACGAATTATAAACCCCAATATTTTTTTCTTTTTCTCTCCTTTCTAACAAGTTTGCAGAATGACAGAGTGTCGGGAGGCATATAGTTAGATGACGGGATGCTTCTTAAGGCTTAAGACGATGCAATGGGAAGTAATGCAAAATCATATGTTTTCGGTTTGACAATTTGATGGCCTAGAAATATCGTAGATGATTTAATTAAATATTGCAAGTAGAACACACCTTGGTCTTTCGTATGACCGGTCAATTTTTTGGTGTGTCCTTTTATAAGCCCAGAAAAAAATAAAGTATCACACATTAAAAAAATGTTTATAGCGCAAACCCTCATATTTACGAATCCCTTTTGCGATATTGTCTTATTGTTCATTGTGATAAATTTTTTTTTTTAGAATATGACCGTAAAACATTTCAATATTTATTTCTGAGCTTTACAGAACAGAATAAAGCACGCATTTTTGTGGTGGTTTTTTTGCGTAAATCGAAACATGCGGCCGATGTTAAGCGGGACTTTCAACGTTGTCGCCACGTGCATAAGGAGCGCGTTATTTCCTTGGAATTTTAGCCGGTGGATCGCCTTAAGGAACTAGAGTGAAGCTTAGGAGACAGCCAGAGACTGGCCGGAGTGGAGGCGATTCCTAGAGACAACCAAAGCACCACAAGGGTTGTAACACTGATGATGTTTTTCTTGTCTAAAAATCTATATATTTTTGTTTTGATTTTGCTGATCTTGAATCTGTTATAATATTAGTATACCTTGTTTTCTGGAGCTTGATTTAAGGAAGAAGCAAAACCCAATCATTCAATTTTCGTATAATATTTATTACAAACAAATAATATTTATACAAAGGTTTGATAGACAAATATTCTACAATGAATAAAATGTGTCAAAATGTGATTTTATAACTAAGTAACTCTAACAATCCTCAAAATAAATAATATATTTTTAAAGTACTATGGATGATGTGCTTTTATATCAGCGTCTCCAGCAGATGTCAATTGCTTCCTTGAAAAGATTAATTTATTCTCGAGTTTCGATTTTCAAATACCAATTATTTTATGTCTGTTACTTTGGTTAAAACATGTAATGCAGAAAGGATGCAATTTACAGAATTCTTACGTTGCATACTGTATTATAGTTTATTCCTTGCTTTACTGCAATAACCATGATTGCTTCTTGCAGATTGTAGTTTATTGACTGTGAAAAGGCAAAAGGAATCACCCACAATTGCAAAATGTTAATTACGTGTTTGGTAATGGAATGTGAGGGTCAAACACCATTGACTCTTTGAGAGTTATCTGGGTTAGTTCTTTTAACCTAAACTGCACCCTGAAAAACCTAAATGCCATTTTTATGAATGAATTAAAAACACGTTTTCATATATATTGTACTTTAAGGGGGAGAGGGACGTCGGAGAGTTATTATTTATTAATTCAAAATAATGATAGTATTATTACGCAATGTGATAAAATAATGTTTTTAAATAGAAAAATATTTATTAAATATTTTATAAATTCACATAGGCTTAGCATTTATCAAAATTTAATCAGAAATATTGCTTTTTCTGACCGTCCTATTGTATGTTTTAAAAAATATTTAAAATATGAATATGATTTTTAATGTGGAGAAAAATATTTTTAATCCTTTCTCGTTACGTTTTTGTAAATAAACTTAACCAAAAATTTATGACCCGCATTAAAAAAAAAAAAAACATTAAAGTTACGTAGTATTTATGAAAAAATTATACTGCACACTGTTCTTTTTTTAAGATTTATCTTATCGGCAAGTTAAAGAAAAACCTTCAAAGCAATTTTTAAGGATATTCAACTTTTTAAATGTTTTTGTAAAACATGCATAGAACGGTCAGAAATGTGCAATATTTCTGATTTTTTTGATAAATGCTAAGCCAATGCAAATTTTAAAAAACGTAATAAATATTTTTCTCTTTAAAAACACCATCTTTATCGTATGGCAAAATAATATTATCATTATTTTGAATTAATAAATAATAACTCAACCACGTCCCTCTCCCCGTAAAGGGCTTGCAGTAAAATTTCGATTTGAAGTTCCTCATTTTCCTATTATTATATTGAATACCCAATGTTTATGCAATTTTTTTTTGATTCCGAGAAAGAGCAACCCGACAAGTTCACTATGTTTTACATGGTTTTTGTCGGTCTCTCGTTAAATTAATTTTAGTGTTTTTCCTTTTGCCTCGTTGGAGTGTAAGATAACAAAATAGCGATTTATGAAAAGTGTGGGTGATACTTTTCGGCTTTTCACGGTCGATATGAAATGGTAAATGACGTGATTATGATAATGCATGATCACTAAATCTATATACACGTTACTTTAAAAATCTCGTTAGGAAGTGTACAAAGTCTTTTTTTCTTTTTTGCCGGAAACGCTTCTCATTCTAGGAAGATCCGAAGTTCTCCATCCAGGCCGAGTATTTCTCCACGTCCGTTTGGGACACGGTCTTCCTGCATTTGGACATGGCTTCTTGGAAGTCCAGAGCGGTGACGGGCAGGTCTATTTCTTCGATCTTTATCCGCTTTATTTCTTCGGCCGTTCGTCCCATTATCTTTCTTCGCATCGCCATCATTGCTGCATCTCTGAAATAAAGAATGTCTTTTTCGATAGTTTGTTCACTCTGAAGTCGCTGAAGCAATTGAAAATGTGTTTCTTGAAAAAAACTGATTGGTTACCATTTAATATGAAAAAATTAGCAGTGTAAATTCAAGACAGAAATTAAATTATTGAAGGTATTTATTTATTGCTTATAGGCAGGTGTTTTATATTTCTCCAGAGGAATTTCGCCTCCAATATTAAGCAACATATGTACTATGTAATATCTACGAGGTTTGTTCAAAAGAAGAGGTGAATTTCGAATTTTTTCGAAAAGTATTTATTTATTCATCAATATTCATTTTCTCCCCTTCAAAGTAATCCCCCTCAGTTATAATGCACTTATTCCAGCGCTTCTTCCAATCCTCGAAGCACTTTTGGAATGCGATTTTCGGTATGGCCATCAGCTCGTTCTTCGATTCTGACTTTATCTCATCAATTGTGGCTGTCTCTGTATAGGTACATAATAAGATAAACCCTAGCAAGTAGTATTTGTACAGCGCCCTTGAGGTGATTTTTCTCAAAAACGGCGCTATATAAATCGTCCAAGTATTATTATTATTAAAACGCTTTCCTTTCATTGGTCTCTTCAGTTTCGGGAATAGGAAAAAGTCGCAGGGAGGCAAATCTGGTGAAAACGGTGGTTGAGGCATGATTACACTGTTGTTTTTGGCCAAATAATCACGAACAAGCATAGATGTGTGAGCTGGTGCATTATCGTGATGCAAAATCCATGATTTATTTTTCCACAATTCCGATTGTTTGAACCGTATTGCTTCACGCAAACGTTGCATAACTTCCTTGTAGTATTCCTTATTACCCGAACGACCTGTTGGCAAGAACTCATGATGTACCACGCCATTGTAATCGAAGAAAACAGTGAGCAAAACCTTCACATTTGATCGAACTTGGCGTGCTTTTATCGGTCTTGGCTCTTCTGGCCGCTTCCATTGGAATGATTGGGCCTCGGTTTCGACGTCATAACCATATACATATATAACCATGTGGGTAGTTGAGCAAATCTGGATCGTCGTTGACGTCATTCAACAACTCCTGAGCGATACTAATGCGACGTTGCTTTTGCTCAAAATTTAGCAATTTCGGAACAAACTTCGCTGCCACACATTTCATGCCCAAAACATCCGAGAAAATTGCATGGCATGAGCCGATTGATATGTCAACATCCTCTGCAACTTTCCTAATAGTGATTCGACGATTTTCCAAAACCATTTTCTTCACTGTTTCAATGTTTTCTTCGTTTGTTGACGTGGTTGCAACTCCAGGACGCTCATCGTCATTAACATCTTCTCGGCCTTCTTGTACCACTTATAAACACTTTTTTGAGACAAAGTAGACTCACCGAATGCCACAGTCAACATTTTAAGTGCATTGAAGCACTTTATTCTATTTTCAACGTAAAATTTAATACATATTCTTTGATCAATTTTTTTCAAAAGTAAAAAATCGAAGAACACACAAAAACGTGACTAACCTTTCCATTTGTCAAAAACAAACCACTAATCCAAAATGGCTGATAATGCTAACATATGATCGACATATGTGTACTAACATAACAAAAAAAAATGCGATAATCGAATGTACACAGCTTGCGAAAATTCAAAGTTCACCTTTTCTTTTGAACAAACCTCGTATAATACTTTACAGAAAAATACTATAATTATGAAAGTTCATGTCTGCTTTTTGTAATGTCTTAATCAAAGGAATATGGTCCAGAATTTCAGTTGCTCTTTGCTCACTATTTAAGATATTTATGCTAGTTAATTTGCTCTATGCTAGAAACCCTGACAACATAAGCTGATTGATATAATTACTAAAAATTACCGAAATACCGGATAATATAATATTGCATTATAGAAGGGTCAAAAGTCAACACTTAAATAAAAAACTTATGTAAATCTATGGTAGGTAGGTAAGTACCTGCATAGTAATTTCTATTTTTATTTTGAATGACTATAACTTTCCCTTTTTTCCGGGTTAGTCAAATAGAATTACGTTTAGATGGCTCGCCAAAGATATGAACTGTTCCAATTGTGAGGTGGATGAACAGATTACTTTAAAGTGGGATTACACTTCACCTGCAAACGTTGCTGATATCAGAGCCGGTGTACCCTTCGAGTTTCTGAATCAGTGAACTCTTGTCAAGTCCTTCCTCTTCTCTCACATCTTGCATGCAAAGCTTCAACAGGGCCGTTCTAGTTTCATCTGAAATATGAAAAAATTAGTACCTTTTTTTAAATTTGTTTTTACATATTTTATCGACGCAATTCTACAAAAGAAGAAAAGTAAACATACTTCAGAAAATAAACTGATATCATATTACCTAATATAATTATAATATTATTCCACCATAAGGACATTCATCCAGATTACCTGGGTGAATGATTTGAATTTTTTGCTACTTATATAGGAAGAAATTGAATCTTACCATCGGGAAGTCCAAGATAAACACGTTTTTCAAATCGTCTTCTGAAAGCATCGTCAATATCCCAGGGATGATTGGTAGCAGCTAAAACCATTATCACTTTGTCGTCATTTCTGAAAAAAAAAAGTATTTAATCATTTTGGTTCAATACAAACTGGCGTATCTCATATTTAGCAAATTTCCAGAAGAGCCAAAAAACAGTTTTTTCTTTTTGCCTGTTTTTTACACATTTCATTAGATGTTTCGCTAATCTTGTTACTGATACATGTAAAATGTATAAGAATCCACAATAAAAAAAATGTTTTTTGGCTCTCCTAGAAATTTGCTATATGTGAGATACGGCTATTTGGATTGCGGGCAACGAAATACTTGTTAAATATTGAAATCTATGTACATTCATCATTTTCCCCATTTGGTAAAAACAAATATGTAGTTACACAGAATTTTAATTTGTCAATGATCAGTATTTTTCTAAGAGAGCATGTAATTAAAAAATGCCCAGTTTTATGGACAACGCTTTCCTTGGAATGAAATGTCAATTTTCTTTAAAATATGAATTTAATTAAACTATTATTGTAGCCTTTTGGTTCTGACGTCGCCTTTGTGGAAAAACAGAAGTGCACCCGCATTAATTCAATAAAAATATTATTTAAAGTATAGGTAGAAAGGTATGTTGTTTTGCTCAAGATTTTTATTTACGCCCCTAAGATCGGCTGCCTGTGTGCCCCGCACACATTACACACGGCAGCAACACCTCTGTCAGAACAAGTGAACAAAATTTACCTGTGCTTACAGAGTTAGTTCTACAAAATCTGGATTGAGTACAAAAAAGACTTATGAAATGTTTTAAAACTGTTTTGTTGTTGGCACTAACAATGTGGCTCCTAAACCGTCCATCTGAATGAGGAGTTCTGCCTTGAACCTTCGACTGGCCTCGTGCTCCGTGTCAGTTCCTCTGGCTGCACACAGGGAGTCCACTTCGTCTATGAAGATGGTGCTGGGTGCGTGGAACCTCGCCTGGAAAATATGAGGAAAAAATTTTAGGAAGGCATGTTGAAATTTTTCAATGGTTGCTCGCAATTTATTGAAAAAACCAACTTTTACCTTTTTAGAATTAAGATCCTGCTGACAAGCTACTTGCAGTAGCTTAGCGGGTACAAATTCCCATTGTATGAAAATAATATTATATATACAATAATTTTTTGAATAAATGCCATAAATAATTTTGAATTTTTTTTTGTTTTAATTTTATTTTATTTGGAAAACCAACAGTGTTTACAATAATTATTATGTACGGTAAATATATTTTTAAAATGAACTAATAATAAGTTTTGACTTAAATAAAGTTTTGTACATCAATGATAATTAATGAAAAGATTGGCCAATAGTTGTGGTACTTGTGGTTCTAATTATTCTAGTTCCCAAATCACATAAATATATTGGCGTCTGTGGGAGATGCTTTAATTTTGATAAAACTTCTTACATAGGTATTTATCTACCTGTGTGTAATAGTTGGGAATTGTTTTGGGTAAGGTGCCTTTGAACAGAATTGTAAGTTAGTTTCAAGAAACGTAGGGATTAGTTATTTTTCTCATGCATTAATTAATGTTAATTTATAATTAAGTCAGTAAGTATTTACCATTTCAAATAATAGTTTGACCAGTTTCTCCGACTCCCCCCTGTACTTGGATGTGAGTGTACTGGAGGATACGTTGAAGAAGGTTGTCCTACATTCCGTGGCCACTGCTTTGGCCAGCATTGTCTTGCCCGTTCCCGGCGGTCCCACCATCAGGATTCCTTTCCATGGTCGTCTGATGCCCTGGAAACATTTTTATGATTTATCATCAAGTCACATTATTATGTATTAGAGTTTCTGACCTGGGGGCCAAGTCGGTATCTTTTGCATTAGCTAACACAAGTTGAATCCCATTAACATCACATTTTGACAGTTTTCAGCGTTGTCTCTTGCGTTTGCATTACGGTTCTGTCTCTTAACATAAACCCAAACTTAACTTATTAACGCGATACGAACTACCAAATTGTCAAAATGTGTTGTTTATAGCAGATTTAACTTGCGTTACCTATCCCAAAAGATACAGACTTGGCCCTCTGTTTGTCATTTGTTATGATGAGAAGTTAATAATCCGTGTAATCAATGCCTTGTGAAGTCATCCAGTGTTTTATTGATTGCGATTGAAACGATTTGTGTCCTTCCTCTTGTTAGCCTGGCTTGATTTTTAAGAGTTAAAATATTTTTAGTTGCAAAATAAAACATCACTACTATCTCACCTTGAAGAAATTAGGCATAATCGTAGGTAGGACCATCGCCTCCTGAAGAATGGCTTTCGCTTCCGTAGACCCGGCCACATCATTCCACTGAACGTTGGGGTTTTTCTGTAAAATTTCTTTTTCGAGAGTTTCCACAAGATGGATGTCAAATCCCACCGGATTGAATGCCTTTTCATATTTTGAATGTTCGGGAATACTGTCTTCAATCCCTGAAAGACCCGAGGTATTATCTTCCCCGGAAGATGATTTTTTTACTCCATTTCTGATCGGAAGCAATGCTCCTATTTTGCGATCTTTGAATGCCTTTGGAAGTCTTTCAACTGATCTGGACTTTCTGGTTAGGTTTGATGAGAAGGTTCTATTGCGAGGGAATATTGAAGGTAGGGTTGGTTGTATCTCTGGATCTCTCTTTCGAAGGGATGCGATCCATTTGTCTGTTACGGTGTCTGTTTGTGGGGTGATAACTGGCTTTGGAGGTTCAGCAGAGGTTTCTTGTGGAATAGTTCGTGCGGTTTCTGAAATCAAACAAAGTTTACATTCGAAAAAAATATTTATTAGATACATACATGGCCGGATCTTTAAGTTTTCGCTCTGTGAGAAATAATTTCAGCTGGGTTAAGCTTTTGATATGAAACTTCTTTCACTTATGGTTTGATAAAACCACATGTAACGAAAACGTGTTACCGTGAGGTCGCTTATATCTTTGTAACTGCACCACCCATGCACTTTACTTTGATATCGTTGTATAGAGAAAAAAGGTAGTAGGTTAAACAGTTTTTAAGCAAAGGCGAGACATTTATATCATGTGCAAATCAATTAATGTATTACCTCTTCATGCTCTTTTGTGGTAAAAAATTCTACTGCAACATATGTCTGATAGTCTGTATAAGGCAGTGGTAGATCATGTACACAATACACGATTCACACAAAATGTAGGAATGATAGTGACAATATTTCAAAATAAATATGGTCAACGAACCGTTGAATACATTGTTCCATTTATATTTAACAAGTTGCCATACGAATTTAAAAACAATTGCTCTATGACGAAGTTCTCACTGATGTTAAGAGGAACGTCTGCGCGACCTGTTTCATACAAAACTTAAATTTTGATTTGAGGCCATTATCATTATTGCCATTATCATTGGTAAATGTTTTATTGTGTTTCAAAAAGTGATTTGATAAAACTGTTTTTATAATCATCTGTACATAACCTGCCTAATAAGTTACGTGTACTATTTGCACTCATGATCCCGTGCTGGATACCTAAGTACCTACCTTAACGTATTTACTCGTATTATGATGATGTGTCTGCTTTTTAACGTAGGTATGATTTATTCATAAAACCATTTCGGCAAAAAACGTGGTCAATACTAACATTTATTGATTTGCGAGAGTTGTACTAATCAGACGGTAACCAGTCATACCGGACTGCAAACAATCCCCTTGATGATGTCAGCAACACAATGAATAATATATTTTATTAGGGTAGGCGTATTGGGTCATTCAATTTATAACAAGGATAAGAAATAAGAATGATATCACCCTCAAACCTAAGGCCATTTTGATATGTGTGTAAAATTACAGTTGATAGTTTAAATTTACAACTGCGATGACATCTTGTTTTAAGCTGAAACATTTACACAGACAGGACTAATGGGATAAAAGGACAATGACTGGAAACAGAATCTAAAGAAGCCCACGCCTTGGTTAAAGGCGCAAGGACTGTGATTACTGTCTAGATTTATGATTATTGGTCTAAATGTGAAAGGCGTGATGATGTGATGAAAAATATCATAAGCTCCGCTGGGTAAAATATACAGCAAGGATGGAAGATAATTTACGGCCAAAAAGGCTTCTGAACAATTAACCTAAAGGACAAAGGAGTGATGGGAGACCTAAACATATATAGATGTACGTTGTAATGGTGATACTGAATCCCCAAGCCTCCGCATTCAGAATTTCTATGTAGATATGTATTACAAACTTGAAGCTTTTATGAACAAAAGTTGTTTTAGACGATAATCTCTATTCGGATGTCTAGTTGAAAAAGTAATTATATGAAATTCCCTCATAGAAAAAAAATAGTAATGAATGCTCCAAAATTTTAAATAACATCTGTAGTTCTGTTATTTAACATGTTACAGGTATGAAAAAATTCACAGCGTTTCTTTAAATGCTGATTAAGTCAGTAGTCTTGAGATTTTTCTCTGTTTTATTTATTTTACCGCGCTCCCTCTCTCTTCCATATTAACCAATCTCCTTTTCAAACAGTGTACAGTTTCCGCTCGGAAGGAATTACTGGGTCTTAAGTATACGGAAAAACTGATAGAGCGGTAGACAAAAGAAGACTGATAGGAACGGAGGTGTTTTCTAGAGGCGGACAGGACTCTTTAGGGGATGTAACACTGATGATGATGATAGCCCTACCAGATCCGGGAAATTAGAACACCTGAGTGTAGAGACTTGAATTAAGAACTTATTGGACCCATCTAGTCCTTAAAACTGTTCCAGAAAGTGGCGGGTGCCCTCAACTAACCATCATGCCGTTTCACCGCAGGGGTAGGCAGAGAGGACAGAACGCCAAACAACTCTATCTTGGCATACACTTAATACTAAAAAAGCCATGTCGTTGAAAGGTTCGTCCTTTCCTAAAGTCAAGCCTACCAATTTTAGGAAAGGACGACCGGATGGTCAAACCTTTCGATGCCATGGCTTTTTTAGTATTGGGCCGCTCGCTCATGTGGAAGCTACTTTAAGTGTAAAAATCAATGTGGCCTCTATTATATGGCCATAGACAAAACATCTTACAACTTAAGGCATTCTTAGGCGATCATTTTTTTGTCCAGTTTTCACGTGGATTGCCTTTTTCTATGGAATTTCCTATCGAATTTTCCATAGAAAAAGACAACTCACGTGCAATCTGGATGAAAATAGGTATCGTCTAATTACATCTATACATCACGCTTGGAATTTTTGGTTAGATATAATTCATCTATCTTCTAATGATGAAAACTATCGGAATGCTAATCAGTCTTTTTGGGGTGTTCGGTAGGACTTAAAATCTAAGAGTCTTTTTTAAAGTTTTTTATAATCTTTCAATGTTAACATTGTATTGCGGATTCCAAATCACTGATCCAAATGTATCATTTATCTAATATCCTGGAACTAAATTGTTAGATGTGTTATATATATGGGTACATATTATTGTATTACATTTTGAATAAGGATAAGTTTTATTATTATACACATTCCTCGGACTATATAATATAAAGTTTCCACTATATTATATCATTAAACCACTGTAAGACCTACCTTTAGCGAACGTCTTGAACTGTTTCTGCGGTATAGTGGGCGGGTTGGTCTGGTTGGGCGGCTGCTTGGGCCCGGAGCCCGCCCTGCGGCCCGCCGTAGCGCGCGGTCCCCGGTGCGTGGTGGTGATCTTGGTGAAGGAGAAGGGCTGAAAGCTGTCCAGGATCAGTGAGTCCATCATGCGCGCCATGTGATGGAGCCCGTGCCCCGGAGATGGGCTGGAATCAAGAAAGATCAGATTAAAATATAAATATAAGTAGCACGGAACTACTCCTTTTGCAATAAAATGAAAAAATTAATACAATGAGGCCTACAGCCCGATTTTTGCTATCCCAGATACACCTAGCAGGTACCTAAACCTTTTTATGCCAGTTCTATATTATTTTTTCTTTCGTTATTAGGAATTCGATTTTTCCCTGGGGGGGTTGATTTAAAACTTTTTTTTAGTCTCAGTGCTATTGTGTTCCCTTTCATATTGCGCAGTTGGTGCTTGGATAATATATTTACATAAAATTAAAAAGCGAAAAAAAAAATGTTTTCCCCCAATGAACTCGGCATTGAATGATTTTAAAATGAGGAATAAAGTTCTTTTATTTTTTTTTAAGTAGGTATTTACGAACTTCTCTCATTGCCCTTAGTAAGTCTGACTACAGTCTGACAGTTAAAAGTAGACAAAATTTTACGACGCAGCGATCGTTCAAAAACTTTTTTTTAAATGACAACCCCAAAATGGTTCGAGGAAACTGAACTTAAGTTTAAAAAAGCACAATGGTCCAAGAGCCTTCCGAAATAAGTGGTACTTTCCTAAGTGAGATGATTCTGCATAATTTTCTAAGACAATTGTATACTGAAACTTTTTATTTTATTATTTAACGCGCTTCAGGGAAGATAAATAAATAAAAAAGCGATTATTTTCGTATTTATGAAATGTATGCATCAAAATACCCATTTACTAGGTATTAAAACAAACTCTAATTCACAGATCAACATTACTATAAAGTTAATATAGTCTCACTGTTCTATTGTTTCGTTTTATATTTTGTCTCCTTCCTTTTGTATATCTCAACTATATATATATGCTCGCTCTATCTATTTTTATTTAGTTTTAAATTTTACCCAGATGAAGCTTGAGATAAGCGAAACCGGTTGGTGTTGATATAAAAATAAATTAGTCTTTTAAAACATGGCTTTAAAATGGAGGATAATATTAACAAGTCTTGAACTTGAAGAACGATATCGGTGTAGATGGCGTAAATTAATTAAAAATAATTTGTAGTATATTTGCGCACGTTCCAGAGTGGAAGATACTCTCAGTATCGCCCTGGTGAAAGACCACCATTCAGAATTGAAACGTTGCTTGAAATGGCTTTTAGCCGTGTTTGGTGACCAGATCTGAACAGCCAGGTATTTCTCCACCTCTCTCTTCCCCTTCTCGTTCCCCTTCCCAATACCTTCAGCCTCACAACATTTCCCAATTGGGGATGCCATAGTCTCACTGTCTCCAGACGGTTGGGAGCAGTTGAGACTCTTGTGCGGTATACATGTAAAAAAAAAAAAAATTGAACTGGTCCCAGTTGGTTAAGCAGTTGCCCCGGATAGGCAGAGGTCCAGGGTTCGAGTCCCAGATGCAACAGAAAACTTTTTATTTTCTGTTGTTTTTTCGGATTCGTGTTTCATTTGGGATGTGTTAATATTATCTTCTTCAGTGATTAAATATTACAATGAGGTTAATTCAATTTAACTTCAATAAGTTATAGAAAATAAAAAAATTAAATATAATCGAGTTATGTTGTCATGGATTGTTTCCTTAAAACGGACCGTCAAATTTGAATGTGAATTTTTTTAATGTGTAGAACAAATTGAGTAGCTTGGTGGTGCTATAGTAATGAAAAAAATTGTTCCACTTGTTTAAATGTCTACATTTTATTGCTATGCGTGATGCAATGATAATATATGTGTTGGAAAAATCGATAGCGATGGGCACTATCGACGTAATAATAATTATGTGATATATATTTTTAAATCTAATAAAAATCATTAAATTAATTAGTTATCAAAGTTCATGTCTATTTCTACGTGTCAATTTTTGTCATCATCGTCTCCGGGGGGATCTTAGATGAATTGGGGAGGATATCTTTTATAGTCATTTGCGAATTATGCGACTATATTTTAAATAACTTTCTGCCAACATACAAACTTATAATAAATTCGCATTAAATTATTAAACATGCTCCATTTCAAGAAAATCGCGTGTGTTTAAGTGGAGTACACAATTCAAGAACTTACGTCACAATAATCGCCGTACGTAATCATATTTTCAAAAGCCTACTTTTTTTTCTAGGTGAAACAAAGTAGGTCCGACAATTATTATTAAAGTAGGTTAAAATTGTAATCAACGCACGTGTAAAACGCCCGTCCACGTCAAGAACGAAAAAACGCCTTAATGTGGATTTTTCCCGGTAGATGTCAGACTTACCATAAATCAAGAGCGCGAAGATCCGGTTAAAAAGAGCCCTTGAAAAAACCTGCAAAAAAATTACCTTGAAAAAGGCTGTGAAAAAACTACCCCTTCGCACGTCAGCCGCCCTGCGGTAAACACTCCCGAAATAGGCAAATCATTTCCTTATCTATGCGTTAATCTATTATATTGATTACTTAAACGTTTCATGAAGTAACTTTTAGGTTAGTCAAATTTGTTTTAGCAATATTATATTTGATAGGAAACGCGAAATTTTCTGAACGCTTTTGCCTTCAATGGAGAGCTTTTCCCGAACGAAACCAAATAATTATTAAATAAATGAATTAAAAATTACTTTGTATTCACCACTTTATTAATATATACATATCAACTTGTTTAGAAAGCGATGCTTTCCTCATCAGGAAAATATAGAATACTAAAAAATTAAAATGTTAAATATGCAAATAATTATTGTCGGATGTAAAGTTACGAAAGCATGCAAGTTCATAAATTGATAAATTTATTGTCTTCTGAACCGTTCACGCTGTTGTTATTTTACCGGTATTTCAATGGAAGGGGCTCCGAAGAACTATCATAATTTTTCTGAGCATATCCGAGAGACATGCTAAACGCTCGCATACAATTTACATACGGTAGACATTTTCCATATGAGAACGGGGCGTTTTTATGATTCATTTTTGTAACAAGCCTCTCGGTTGCGGAATGACTTAGTTTTTGGGTTTTCTATCTCCTACAACTCACAACAGGAATCCAATCAAGACTCGGATTAACTCCTTCCTTTCTTTACAAAGACCCCCATCCCCAAAGATGACAGTGATTCGGAGTAAAACCTCGGGCCATCCTGTTATTATGAAAAAAAACATGTCATTAAAAAACCAAGCAAATAAGTGTTACGAATAGCAAGGTACTTTGGTGACCGGATGAATTAACACACGCGTGAATCGGCACACTTTTTAAAAGTGATATAAAATCATTAAAAGTACGAAAAAAACAGACCGAAATCTTAATATAAATAAACCAGTAATAATTATTTATTTATTTTTTTTTATTTGAAAAAAAAAACGATTTAAAAGGTTTTCCTTATAGTTTTTTTTCCTTCGTATTTTTAACGATTTTATATCGTTTTTAAAAAAAGTTTTCCGTTTCATTCATGTGTTTATTTATCATGGATCTAGGTACTTTGTATGAACCGACGTAGCTTAATAATAGTTCAATCTGAGCATAAAATTAATTATGACATTATAACGGAATATCATTAGCCCACGTACAAAAGAAAAATGAGTTCAACCAACACAATGTAAAATTATTCCAAAAAAATTTTCTTTTTAATTTTCGGACTTTCCTTTATGTTTTTCTTTGGTACTTTATATCAAGAAAAATTATTTAGTATCCATCTATGAGTTACAATACAATTAACACAATTTTTTTTAGTGAACAATTATTGAAAAATATTTAAAGCACTTTTGGCGTCTTGTCTTATTTTTTTAAAACCATAAAACGGTTTACTTTTTATTTTATAGTAAATCAAATCTAATGATGTTATTATTAAGTACTACAAGTATCTTAGTTTTCTTTATTTATTATTGTGACAGCTGTTTCGGCTAGATGTGACTAGACTACATTGAGGAGACTTACTTATATGATTTTATTTAAGCATACACTATTTTTTATGGTGTTTGGAATGATTTATTAATAACGAAACAGTTGTTGCAATAATAAAAGACTAAACATTTTTTGGAACTTAATTATAAAATTATAAAATTAGATTTTCTTAAAATAAAAAAAAAATCAATGGAGTTCTACGAATTAAACACGATAAAAATTAATCTATAAAGCGGATATTTTAATGGTCATGAAGGAAACGACGTT
The DNA here is from genome assembly GCA_022606495.2 of Halesus radiatus. Classification (NCBI taxonomy): domain Eukaryota; kingdom Metazoa; phylum Arthropoda; class Insecta; order Trichoptera; family Limnephilidae; genus Halesus; species Halesus radiatus. The sequence continues at coordinate 101,646 of JAHDVE020009688.1, read as the reverse complement.
CCAAGCCGAAATTTATTTAGTTTTCCCAGGAAATCCATGCATGAAAAGCTGTGTAAATTTCGTGACTCCAAATCAAATCGTTCGAAAGTTTGAAAGATTTTCTACATCTTAGTTGGAATGTCTGTATAAAGTGTCACATCGGGTATCGGATATATTAAGTTCAGTTATAACTGTTTTAGTCTGGTTCATTTTTGTCCTAAATTCATATAGGGCAGTTAGCATAAGGTAAATAATGTATTCGTAGCTATGCGAATAATATGTGAAAAATAACCTTTAAGATATTTGTGTTACGAATTTGTGGTTTGGTCAGTGATTAAAGATCAATGGAGGATACCTTTAATACATAATATTCGCAACAAAATTTCGACATTCGATTTCAAACCGAAATTCAAAACTCACCTCGTCAAAAAATTATACTCATAATGCAATATATAATATTAAATCTTATTTGAGAGCTAGCCCAAAGTACTAATTAAAATTCAAGAAAATTGCACAATAGTGCAAATTCAGATTTTCCCTGTTTTTTTCCCCATCTGAAATCTGATCCTTTTATAGCCCGCGAAATCAGTAAATACCAGTATTCACTTGTTATTAATAATTCGTTTGTGGAAGTAAAAAAAACTATTTTCTAGTTGTATACAGCGCTCGTGCAGAGATTTTTCTCAATTAATGGACATAATATCATTATGATTCGACTTAAAATGTAAGAAAAAGCCGTATGATCTAAATTTGTGTCCGTAAACATAATATTATTATATTTAAATGTTTTTTATTAGTGACTATATAAACAAACATGTGAAGTATAAAATTAGGTGGAAACATAAAAATGTTTACAGAATAAAGTTGAAGATACAAAATGGTACGTATACTAGTTATTATATTTTGTAAACTATTTGACCTTTTTTGTGTTTTTCTTAGTCCTCCTCATTAGGGTGTCCCGTGCTGAAGCGGACTAGAGTTATTTATTTTGATGTTATGTAATTAGGTGCGTCTTCTGTGTTATTTTTAGTGTGGTTTTTAATGTTGTTTCATTGACCTCTTCCATCCAGATCTTTATTCTTGACTTGTACTCGCTAAACTTTTCTATTTGTTTTATATCTGGGGGATGTATGTTGTGGAGTTTTATCGCAAAATACATGTAGTTTCTTTGTCCGAAAGTAGTTTTATAACAGTCATTTTGGTAAGATCTAGTATCATGAATGCGTGGTTTAGTGGGGGTTCTGTATTTCTGAATAATTTGAGTAGTACGTTTTTAGCTTATATTTGTAATACATTTTTAGCTTATATTTGTAGTACATTTTTAGCTTATATTTGTAGTACATTTTTAGTGTACATTTGTAGTACATTTTTAGCTTATATTTTTAGTACATTTTTAGCCTATATTTGTAATACATTTTTAGCGTATATTTGTAATATATTTTTAGCTTATATCTTTAATACATTTTTAGTGTATATTTGTAATATATTTTTAGCTTATATTTGTAGTACATTTTTAGTGTATATTTGTAGTACATTTTTAGCTTATATTTGTAGTAAATTTTTAGCTTATATTTGTAATACATTTTTAGCGTATATTCGTAATATATTTTAACCTTATATTTGTAGTACATTTTTAGTGTATATTTGTAATACATTTTTAGTTTATATTTGTAGTACATTTTAGTGTATATTTGGAAGACATTTTTAGCTTATATTTGTAGTACATTTTTAGTGTATATTTGTAGTACATTTTTAGCTTTTATTTGTAGAACATTTTTAGCGTATATTTGTAGTACATTTTTAGCGTATATTTGTAGTACATTTGGTACGCCAAAACTTGTACGAGTATCCTGATCAAATTATATACAAAATAAACAATAAAAAAGTAAAATTGTCTTTTTGAACCCCGGAAATTTTTTTACAGGGCAATTTTTTCAAATCATATTTTGAAGAATAATATGACTATAATATGCAGTAATGACGAAAAAACGAAAAAGGGCCCTAATATGCAAATGCATTTATTTCGATGTCTACTAATAAAAATATTTATGTACAAAAGATGTAAAAATTCGTCAGAATTTTTAATACACGGATATAGTACAACGCGCCAAACATCGTTTAACTGGTCATTTACCGTTTTCTAATCTACGGAGAATGGTTTGTTTACAGTTGGTTGTTATGGCAACAGACCGTAGGGGTCTACATGAGGGGGTGGTCAACCACCCCCCGTCTGATGGCCGATATCACTCCCATTTTCCTTTTCCTTTGTGTCCCCTGAATACTATGCCCATTTTGGATCCCTGGCGTAATTTAGTTGATAATATGTAGGTTGAAGCTGTGAATGGGTTAACCAGAAAATATGTCTATCTAGATAAAAAATTATCGGAAAACAGTTGTTCCAATTTTTTAATGGAATTTGATAAAATAATTTCTTGTTTGGTTTTTAGTATACGTATTGAAAAAAAAAATCAAAAATGATCTCTAACAAATAATGTGGAGTATGCACGATTTTCTAATATAAATATAGATAAAAGCCTATCGCTGTTGGATCCGTCCTAAGTTTTGCTCTCTTTTTCATAAACGACGCTTGTAATAAAAAAAGTTACAAGCGAGCTTTCAGTGGCAGGACTACACAAAATTTCGGTGTTTGGAAGGTAGGTACTTGATGAGACTAACTAACTAACTAACTAACCATCACGCCGTTTCCCCGCAGGGGTAGGCAGAGAGGACGGACCACCAAACAACTCGATCTTGGCATACACTTCTTGCTTCATTCACATTCATACAACGCCTCATACATTCTCTTCTGTTATTCCGACTTCTGACATGGCCTGACTCGAGTATTTGATTCACTTGATCGTGCCATGTCTTCCTCGGGCGTCCCCGGCTTCTTCTTCTATTTACATTCGCGTCATATATTCTCCTTACACTCCTTTCTTCGTTCATTCGCTCTACATGCTCAAACCATCTAAGCGTCCCTTTCTTAATCTTGCTAACTATGCTTACATCAGCCTTGGATTCTTTACGAATCTTAACATTTTTCACACGATCATACATGGTTTTACCACACATTCGTCTCAGAGATCTCATTTCTACAGCATTCAGTCTACTATCTTCCTTACTCTGCCAGTTCCATACCTCACTGCCAGGGTTTGTATCAGCACTCCATTGTGGACTGCTAGCTTCGCTTCTTTGGACAGCTTTTTGTTTGCGCCAACCGCATTCAGTCCTCCGTTAATGGAGTTTCCTGCATTCATCCTTCTTTCAATATCCCTATCAGTCTTTCCATCTCTCGTAAACATACTTCCCAAATACAAAAACTCATCAACCTGCTCCAAGTATTCATCATTCACAACTATATTGCATACTGTTTTCGTACTCTCTCTTTCAAACACCATGACTTTGGACTTATGAGAAGTTATAAAAATCATTTTGACGTATTTATTATACGATAAAAAAAATGTGCTAATGCTGTTTATGTGACGACCTTCGGGGGATAGCGGTAAGTTTCTTGGCTCGGTGTCTAAAATTGTGGATTCAAAACCCGCTAATTGCAAATAAGTACTAAAAAATGTATGGGTTCTCACCACAACGACACTGATGGTGTCCGTCTAGCATTGATTTGCCATTTGAGAATAAGCCAATCGACGAGATGCGAATATCCTTTGGGCTATTTAAAAAAAAAATCGTATCATGAATGATGACATACATCAATATAAAATAATAAAACATTATAATTGTTTTTATTGGAGTAACTTATTGAAGCTTGTAAACCACATTGTAATATTTTTTATATCATTGTTGGCAAATTTCAAATTAAGTATGCAAAGGAAGTAACAGAAAAAAATTCAATAGATTTCCCATACAAATAAAAATCAGATAGGTATTTCCGAGACACTATCTAGATTGCAAATTAATTCGGGTAGAATCTTGCAGTCAATATGCCAAAAATATGTGGGATTTAATTGAAGATGATATTAACGGATCTTAAGTTGAAGTATGGTGTAGATAAAAATGACGAAGAACAAAAGGGTGGCATTAGCTCAATTGGTAAGACCGAAAGGTCCTGGATTCGATTCTCAGATGCGACCATTACATTTTTATTTTATGCGTCTTTTCTGTTTCATACATCATTTGAGACTTGTTAATATTATCTTCTTTTATTTATAAATAATAAAATGAATAAATGTTTATTCCGGTATGTGAGGAGGTTAGTGCAGTCCAACACATTCCATACATACACACAATAACAGTACATAAAATAACATTATTTGCTCACGCTGGGTTGCGAGCCGCGACCTCTGCGTCCGGAGTCAGAAGTTTACCTATCTGCCAGGTAGGTCGTCGACGGTACCGATCTTTGTCGAAATGATAATTATGAATTGTCAGTATCAAAAGTTGAAATATAATCATGCACACTGAAGTCAATCTAAAGTCATTTAGTAAACCCTCATAGAACGTAGAAATCATTGGTAGGAGGTACTCGATACATTTTCCCACGTGGAGTTACAAGGCAACTATTGCACTTCTATTCATAGACATCGACAACATAATGATGGTGCTTATTTTAGAATACACGTCGATAGCACGTGGAATGTTCTGCACCTCGCAAACACAATGTCAGTGCAGTGACCCGACAGCGATCGATATTCTATTCCAGTGATTCCCAAGCTGAAAGTACTTTGGCAGGCAATTTTGGTTCCATGATAAATCAACACACGTATGAATCGGCACACTTTTTAAAAGTGATATAATGTCATAAAGTCATTAAAAGTATAAAAAAACCTAATCTCACCTAAAATAAAAAAAAATTTTCGATAAAAAAAAATAAGTAATTATTGGGTTAGGTTAGATTAGGTGTTCGGGCTATTTTTTCGTTTTGATTGTTTAGGAAAACTGTGTTTAGGAAAAAGGCAGTAGGCAACGCTCAAATGCAAAATTTTATAAGAGGAACATAAAACGTTTCAAGAGTAAGTTTTTCATAATAATTAAAAATATGTTATTTAGGGACTGTTTCGACAGCTCTGAATAATTCCAATTCTGCGTTGGTGGACAAAGATAATCTGACTCGAGAACTAGATGAGATAAAAGGTGATAGGAAGGACTGAAAGAAACAGGAGGATGCCACGGAAATCGAATAGGTCTACCTTTGTTCGTGTATATCCTCTAGAACTTGATTCACCTCACTGAAACTTGACTGCAATCCAGAATTGGCCATTTGCTCGTATCTCGGTGTTGAACACTTTTGGTCCTGCGCGTTGAGCGGTTTGAAATTGGACTGATTTCGGCACTATCTTCTCCCAGTGACAAAAGGGATCGGATTGGAGGGGGGGGGGGGTGGGTAGATGATAATTATGCATTTAAGATGCCAAAACAGGGACAATTAAGGGCTGATGGTTGCCATTTTGGAGTTTTATGAATAAGTAATATTTGGATAATGAAACGTGGTTATATACGTATAGGTTAAGCCTTTTTTTCTTCAGTGTATACTTGGAATGAGCATGAAAAAATAAATTAAAAATATTTTTTTAACAAAGTATTAGATTTTTGTTGTCTGATTCCTTTCACCATAATATTTTATGGGTGGGAAAGAAAAAAATATCGTAAAAAGTTATTTTCACAAAACATGAGGAATTTCGCCTTTTTCCTGAACACAGTCAACATGATTTTGGGCAATAGGTATCCTTTGTACATTTACTTTACTGTAGACATTGTAGATAATTCAGCACTTATTTGTTGAGATCTATGTTTGATGCAATTTAAAAATACCCGTTTCATAAAACTCCGAATGATTTCCTGACAAGAATTTTCTTTGTAATGTGACTTTCCGAACAATAAGAATCAACAGCATTTATTAGTTTGTCCTTGGACCTAGTAATATTTTCGCTTTTCTTTATACGTGCTATGATTGATGTGTTGAATGGGTTTCGTTTTCCAGGGGTACGCCAGGGGAAAATATTAAGTTTTGGGAGCCTCTGGTGTAATCATACACACATGTAGACGAGTTGGATGAGTATTTTCAATGCTGGATAACACTTTACCACGTAGACGTGTGTTTGCAATGAACTTGCGATCATGTTAATATATGAGTTTATTATTAATATTATGAAAATAATTACTATTTTTTAAAAATGCAGGAAACTCCTTTAATGGAGTACTGAACGCGGCTGGCCCTTATGAAAAAAAAAATTGACATTGGAGTCCTGGTACCAATCCTGATGTAAGGCTGTCAATCCTGGCTGTAAGGTATGGAACAAGCAGAGGAAGGATTAAAGTAGATTAAATGCTATAGAAATGGCATCCCTGGGGCGAATGGAGAACTGAACGCGATTGGCCCTTATAAAAAAAAAATTGACATTGGAGTCCTGGTACCAATCCTGATGTATGGATGTAAGGTATGGAACAAGCAGGGGAAGGATTAAAGTAGATTAAATGCTATAGAAATGGCATACGCGAGGCGTATGTGCGGTAAAATAAAAAATGTGGAGATGCGGAAAGAAAGCAAATCTCATGTAAGCGTAATAGATAAGATTAAGATAGGTACGCTTAGGTAGTTTGAGAATCTAGACTGGGTGAATGCAGAAAGGAGTGTAAGGAGAATATACGACGCGGAAATGAATGGTAGAAAAAGTCGGGGACGTCCGGTGAGGAAATTGCACGATTAAGCGATTAACACAAAAATTTCCGTTACCAGAAATGGAAATCAATTCATAACACCTAATTTTAAAACAATTTAAATGCAAAACCATTATATTTATCAAGCCATAAAAAAAAACTACAATAACCTCTCAATTGAAATGCGCTGTATTAATCAGAACAAATAAATTAAATTAAACTCTTTTCTAAAAAAAAACTTTCACACGTAAATATTTCATACAAAACAATTTATAAATAAAAGCAAAATAAATATTATGTAACTACAAAATTAAGAATCGTGGCTCCCTTATCAGACACAAGAACTCTTTTCTGATAAGGTATACTACGACCAAGAAAATCCTTTCATTAAATATGTTTTGTAAATTACTTGTGCAAATGCAACTTATAAGAAATAAAATTAAATAAATAAAAAAAAAGTTGAATACTTGAGTTAGGCAATGTCAAGAGTCAGAATAACAGAAGAGTAGGCATGTATAAGGCGAGGTATGAATATTAATGAAGCAAGGAGTGTGTACTAAGACAGAGTTATGTAGCGGTCTATCCCCTCTGCTTACTCTCAAAGAGAAACGGTGTAACGGTAAGCTGGTGTCGGTAATTTTTTATTTGCATATTAAACAAAACAGCAGGTGGCTGAATGGGAACTGATAAAAAATTTACTGGTCAATAGTTTTTTTTTTCTTAGTGTTTAAAATTTTTTTATTTTTTATTATTAATATTTTTCTCATTCATTGGGTATTTTAACCCAAATTTTTCATTTAATATAAAAAATCAGGATTATTGAATAATTGCAAAAAAAATCGTAATATTATACCGTTTCATTTTCAAACGTAATTTAGTAATATTTCACCCCGCGTAGGTACCTAGTCATCGTTGTATCAACATTTATAACTGTGTATGAACAAATGTATTTTGACCGTGGTAAATTTTTGTGGAAAGGATGGTTAACAAATAATACGTTGTTACATTTCACATTTATTGTACTATAAGTTGAGTGACACAAAATGTCAGAAAATCTTCATAAAATATTACAAAAAATATAAAATACAGGTATTTATAGTATGAAAAAGCTCACAGCAGGGACGTAACGCATGTAGCATGGTACAGTGTTTTCCTAAAAATAAATTATCTGTAATACAATCTAACCAAAAGGTTTTTAAAATAGATGGGTAGGCATCGTATAAATCACAATTTGATCCAATACCTAACAAATTATCCGAACATAAACATGACTAATAAATTCAACCCAATTGTTGTCAACTTTACCCTTTAGCCCACGGAGTCATCATCTAATTGGCGGGTTCATTGTCAGATGGATGACCAGACGTTACACTCCAATAACGCGAAACAAGGCCAGCTACACGAATAAGGCTTTCTAATGATCTCCGTGTTTCCATGCCGGACTCAGTGGGATGGAGTATAGGGTATTGGATTAATTGATAAAGACCAAAGACTGTTCTTGTCACTTGGCTTAAATTGAAAGTTGTGTTCTTTTTCAATGAACATAAAAGCGTTTGCCAAAAAAGTGATGACCTCTGCAGTACCATTAATTTAATTCGGAGGCTGCCTTTTATTTAAAACAAAGAAACCATAAACTTATTTTTTTGTAAATGTACGTTTTTCCCTTTTCGTATTAGGTACATACAATTTTTCTTGTAGCTATTGTTTAATTCAAATTCGATTTAACAATGTATAAGTTACGACTTGAAGTACCCGGTATTTCCCGGGGATATGACTGTTTCGGAGTAAAGTTTGGGATTGTGATGAATCAGCCCTACCCCTACCCCTACTCCTACCCAGTAATTTTCCTCTTATTTTAACCAAAAAATTTCATCAAGAGATATGAAAATTCTGCTTTCAGGAGTGAGAATGGAGTGGGAATGGTAGTTTTTAGAAAGTTCGTGTAGACGGTGACCTTCGTCTTGTTTTGAAGGTCAAGTATGCCAAATTTTATCAAGCTCAGAATAAAACTTTAGATATGTATAAAAACAAACCAGCCCACCCACCCACAGAAACTATTATTTATATATATATAGACAAGCTGAAGTACCTGGCGTTGCCCGGGGTTATGAATGGTTTGGAGTAAATTTTTGAGGTTGTGATGTGTGAATCCTACCTCTACCCCATCTCAGTAATTTTCCTCTTATTTTAAACGTCAAGTGTGCAAAATTTTATCAAGAATTACCAAAATACTGCTTAAACTGGTGGAAAAGAGGGATAGGGGTGGTTTTTCAAAATCTCATTGAGACAGTGACCTTCCTGTTGTTTTGAAGGTCAATTGTGCAAAATTTAATCAAGCTCAAAATAAAATTGTAGATTTGTATAAAAAAAAACAAACAAACAAAGGGAAACTCTTCTTTATATAAATACACTAGCTGAAGTACCCGGCGTTGCCCGGGGTTATGAATGGTTTGGAGGTTGTGATGTGTCACCGAACAAAATTAAGAAGAATAAGGCTTTTATATCTGTGGTATTATGATGAATTGTAACCGATCTTTACAATAAGTTGGAATAAGAGTCAATAAGGTACAAAACTTGACCACAAAGAATTTTTTTTTTAATTTTTGAACAATAAAATATTGTTGAATTTCATCTGAAAATAATCAAAAAAATCAAAAAAAATGTTTCAACTCGTTCCACCTTATATTTCTTCCGGAAACGGACTTTCAGTAGGTAAAATTATTTCAGTAGGTACAATTATTATAGTTGGTATATTATCTAGATTATTTTTATACAATTAGTGTGTGACATTTAATAGTAGAAAAAAATTAAGGCCGTGCGATCGTTTAAAAGGTTTTAAATGGCAACACAAAGATGAATCATAGGAAAAAAAAGTTAAAAAAACCCTAATGGCCCAAGTGCATATTATATTTGTCCAAAGAAGCAAAGTTAGCAGTCCACAATGGGGTGCTGATACCAACCCTGGTGTATGGCAGTGAGGCATGGAACTAGCAGAGGAAGGATGAAAGTAGACTGAATGCTGTAGAAATGAGATCTCTGAGGCGAATGTGTGGTAAAATCATACACGACCGCGTAAAAATGCAAGGCTGATGGAAGCGTAATCAGTAATATTAAGAAAGGGACGCCTAGATGGTTTGGGCATGTAGAGCGAATGAATGACGAAAGAAGTGTAAGGAGAATGTAAATGGAAGAAGAAGCCGGGGACGCCAGAGGAAGACATGGCATGATCAAGTGAATCAAATACTATATTTAATGCTTTGCAAGGAAGATGATTACAAGGACAGGCGTTTTTTTTCTGAAATTTGATGTATCAAAATAACCATGTATTAGATGTTAGAAAAATAAAAAACAAAATCGTTTTACCATACTAAAAATATATTTTCAAAAAAACGTTCAAAATGATTATGATGTTTTGCTTTGTTTCTTTGAAACAAACTATTAAACGCGAATATGTGAAAACATTTGAATGCGAAGAACACATTTCTAAGAGAAATTGAGTAGCTTGGTGTTGGCATAGTTTGGAGTTCCTAACTAACTAACTAACTAACCATCACGCCGTTTCCCCGCAGGGGTAGGCAGAGAGGACGGACCGCCAAACAACTCGATCTTGGCATACACTTCTTGCTTCATTCACATTCATACAACGCCTCATACATTCTCTTCTGTTCTTCCGACTTCTGACATGGCCCGACTCGAGTATTTGATTCACTTGATCGTGCCATGTCTTCCTCGGGCGTCCCAGGCTTCTTCTTCCATTCACATTCGCGTCATATATTCTCCTTACACTCATTTCTTCGTTCATTCGCTCTACATGCCCAAACCATCTAAGCGTCCATTTCTTAATCTTGCTCACTACACTTACATCAGCCTTGTATTCTTTACGAATCTCAACATTTTTCACTCCATAATACATGGTTTTACCACACATTCGTCTCAGAGATCTCATTTCTACAGCATTCAGCCTACTTTCATTCTTCCTCTGCCAGTTCCATGCCTCACTGCCATACATCATGGTTGGAGTTCCTAAATAATACTTATCTACGATTAAATGCCAAGCTATATATAGGTACATAATTATGGGCAGTTTGTGTTTACGATGTTGTTTATTTAGTTCGATGGAACTTATGAAAATAGGCTCTATAGCAGCTGTTGCAAGAACAATGATGTTTATATTTTCTCTTATTATTTCAATATGTAACCCAAATGCAGGTTTGGTGAAATAAATACAACAATTCATCCATGTCATCATGCACTACCAGTTTATAAAACAATACGGGCGCAAATAAAAAAGTCTTTGATGAAATCCGAAGTAGGTCGAATGTTTTGATTATTACCCATGTGAATTACGATACCCTCAATAAAATCAGCTATGTTTAGTGACTAGAATTGATTCTCCGGGTCTAGAAAGTTTGGTTTGAAGATTGAGTGGGTATTTAGTATGATCCTAGGTCGAGACAATGTATCGCTGTAAGAACGTGAACACAACAACGAAGAAAATCCACCACCAGTTTATAAAACAATACGGGCGTACATTAAAAAAAAAGTGATTTCTCTTTCATGAAAAAAGTCTTTCATGAATTCCAAAGTAGGTGAAATGTTTTCAACCATGTGAATTACGATACTTGTAATAAAAACGGCTATGTTCGGTGATTAGATTTAATTTTCCGGGTTGTACAAAGTCTGGTTTGAAGATTGAATAGGTATGATCCTAGTTTCGAGACAATGCATTGCTGTAGGAACGTGAACACAGGAGCAATTAAGAAATACAATTGACCAGTCTGAAGATGGCTTTAAGAAACTGAAACCGGTCACGGTGAAATAAAATAAAAGTGGAAATAAGGTTTATATGTGTGTTATTATATCAATTAAGAATTACGTTCGATAACCTGTCAACTCATAACCAGAGTGAGAGCCAGCCGACTAGTATTGGTTAGCATGGATTCCAAACAGGGGAGGATAGCGTAATTAAGATGGTGAATTAAGCCAAATTCCTTAAACTGATAATAAGCACAACTTCTGAAATTTCCATACATGGAGATGGCAACATCTAAGCCGGGGTACGATTTTTTTTTTATTTTTTTTTTATATATATATATTTTTTTAATATTATTGTTTCATTTAATTTTTTTTTATTTTTTTTAAAAGATTTATTTTTATCCGACCGAGATAATAGTGCTTTATGGATAACACGCTGGCTGATCTGAAGCGGCTGGGAGAGAAGAGTAGCTCGGTACAAAGCAATGGTTCATCGGAGGTGGAATGGCATCATCAAGGACGTCAAGGCTCTCGATGAGCGATCAGCCGTATGTGTAAGTATTCAATTACTTGTGATGAAAAACCTGAACAAGCACGGGCGAGTAAGACGTCCTTATGACGATTTATAAAAATAATAAATCCTTAAACGAAAGCGAAGCAAAATTGGTACGGCAGACAATAACAAAAAACAGGTCACCACCGTTCAGAGCATTATATGTTATTTTCATTACATAAGTAATATATTCAGTACCATGGGATTACAAGTCAACCTAATCTTACATTACTCTTTTTCTTGTCGGATAAAATGTTTGTTTTGAAAGAGAAAGGGGGGAGGAAGTTTTCTCGAGAAGCATTAAATATTTATTTGGACGGGGTTGTTTTTCAGAGAAAGTTGTGTTTTCTTGGTTTGATAGCAATCAGTTTAAGTGCTTTCTTAACAGGGTGGCGGGAAGTGTGTTAGCCTCCATATGCTGGGGTTCGAGAAAAGAAATATGAGAATTCGTAATGTACCTAATGAGACGCTCTTATTTTGCATTCTTTATCTTTGCAATATAATATTAACTAACTAGATAATCTATTTCCATAAGGAAGTGTCTCTCCAAAGTGGACTACCTAACACAAAGTGTATGCAGTGCTTATAATAAAGGGAATTTCCAAGGGTTTCCGATAACCCTTTGTTAAAATATTCAGAAATCTATGGTTAAAGCCTATATAAACTATTTTTGGATAATTTTTTTCTTGACTATTTATTTCAAATACCCATTAATATATATTTTAATATTCCAATTTACAGAAGTGTAGGGATTTTAAAAATATGATCTATGTACATTTTCCCACGTTCAATACGTAAAAGGTATTTGATTCGTGGATTCAAGCATAAAGGGAAAGTTGAGTTTTAAATAAAGTGATTAAGTTTAAAATCAAGGATATCCTGTGTGGCGTTAATGTATCAAAAAGATTCCATACAACGACTAGAACACTTAGGCACTTTTTTCACTTTGCATTAAATCTTAAAAATCATCAAATCACGTGCATTGGAGAAATACCCAACATAAATGGCTATTGTCGTGACCGGGATTTCAAACGGAACTTAGAACCTTCCGCTATCAGAACAACTATTCTTTTTTTACACTAATTTCTAGTGACAGGAAATAAATGAAAATGTATTATTGTTTTAAAAACTCACCACGACAAATCCCACAGAGATTGGAACGGAGGCTGCGAATTCAATGGCACCGTCAATCTAAAATCAAACTGAAGACTCTGCCCCGACTCCGGGCCGGCCTTGGCGATTCCTGGCTGGGCCCCCGAATCGGCCCCCGGGCCGCCCCTGACTGGCCCGGCCCTAGCGCGCTCGCTGCCCTGTGGCCCCATGGCTACTGACCACTAGTCACTAGTCACTACGGCTAACACTGGCCGCCAACAGGGCCGACGCCACTGATCAGAAAATTCCTAGAAGCTAGAAGGGTGAACTATACTAATTTGATGTAAAAGATAACCTATCGACAACTTTGCCTCAGAAAGGCTAACGAAATTATTAGTTTATACTGAAAAAAAAAAACGTTTCCAACGTGTCCAAAATACTACAAAATAATACAATACAAAGTGTCTCGACCATGTCTCGCCTTACCTTTATCTATATAGGATACTATGTATGTCGAACAGAAGGAAGAGACATCAACTATGTTAAATGTACAATCTGATGAAATCGAAGGTTCCTACTTATCTGTTTTATAAACTGCAGTGGTCCTGTGACCCCCATGCACACAATATACGGCAAAGAGACCATTTACTTGTTCTTCCCAGACATTGAACCGCTGTATTTGAGGGTAGTCAACAAAATTTTGGAATGAAGTACCACTATTTATTCGAAGGTCGACATCGCTGCAGTGCTTTGAGAAATTCTGCAGCGAACGGTTGCTGACACACAACACCATTGATAAATATTTAAATGAATCCTTCTATTAATGATTTTGTGAAAAAATGTTTGTAATTTTTATGTTTATTTTATTTTATTTAAGTGTAAAGATTTTATGTAACTTTTACTTGGTCTAATTTCTATAGACATTGCTGAAAACCAGCTGCACTCCGGACTCCGGAATGTATAGCTGAGCAGTGATCTCTTTGTCAATTATTAAAACTTTATAATACGTTGAAATAAAATACGTAAAATAACAACTTATTAGCGAATGAATGTTATTATCATTATTATTAGTATAATTATATGTTTGAGAGAGAACTTGGATATTAGAAAAAGTTTGATGAGAGATTACAATTTAGAATCAAAATGTCGCTTGAAATTGCTTTAGCCGAGTTTAGTTTAAGATCGAAAACTAGATCTGATTAGTCAGGTACTTCAAAACCACCCTCTCCCAACACACAACATTCTTCAACTGGGTTCGAACGGCTGGAAGCAGTTGCCACTCTTGTCGGTATTCACATAAAACATAAATGTAAGGAGAGGGTTTATTTTGGACACACCGACACGCCCACAACACACTTCTTTCTGTTTATCTGGTCAGTGGCGACGGGAAGCGAAGGTCCGGTCCGGGCGGGCAATGCCACGGACAAAGGGGTTGGGGGATGGGGGATGGGGGTGCAGACCTGTGGTGACCGTGATGCGGTGGATTATTGGTTTAACTCAAGGTTTTTATTTAAACCAATGGTCATAATGATTTATTGAATAGAGTTTGTCCCTAATACACATAAGAATAAGGTTAAATATAATAATAACATTACCCATATAAGTATTGGCGGCTTAGAAAAGGCCCTTTGCTACAGTTGAATAATTATCTAGCTTTCTCAAGATATGATTTCCTTGAGTTCTTTCCCCAGCCATGCGTTTGTCTCCATAGTAGCAGGTTGCGCCCTTTTCTCTATATATTTTTATATTTTATAAATATTTTTTTCCCTGAGGAAATTTTGCTTCTCATTGTACCGTGGGAACTATTAAGTGAAGTTTACTGATCGCTTCTCAGATTCAATAAACGAGTGAATTATGCATATATTTGATCAATTTAAACAAAAAATATGTTTATTATGAGTGATCGCAATATTTATTACCTTAAATGATAAAGATTAATCATAGATTGGACAAAAAAGACTAATTTGAAATGGGAGCAAAATATATTTTTAGCTTCCGTTAATTGGATAAGGAAAAACGCTTCTATTCTAGAGTTAATATTACCTACATTTGTCAGACAGCTTTGCTTGGCCCTCTAAGGATTGGGGACAAAAACGACTCCCTTTCAATCTCGTTTGAATCTCCTCTCTCCCCCTCCTCTAATTTTTTAAAATATATCTGTCAGAACTTTTCTAAATTTCTCGAAGCTCTTGAAATTTAGTATTTATATTATAAAATTGTGCAAGGTTTTTTAGAATTTGTATTGTTGTGACAGCTATTTCGAAGTTATAAGCCATTGTCAAACTACTTTGAACGCCGAAACTCACTAATTACATTATTAAATTTGATTTATTTCAAATTGAAAACAAAATTTAATGGAGCTCTACGAATTTAACACAACAATTAATAGTGTTTCTACCTCTCTATTCACTTACCTCTTTCAGAAAACCATAGTTTTACCTTGACCCACACTTTATTTTCTCTTTCATACACATTTACTTCTATGTACGGCACATCATGTACATCACATCAAGAAAAGTGTAAATACAACTCAATAAGATAAAAACTAAAAATATAAGTTTAACAAATATTAAAAACAATTAAAAATTACAATAATGTGTACAGTACCTATATAAAGTGTAGTGTTAAAAAGTATGTTAAATATTTCCAGTTGGTACTCATAATTTATAATATTAAAAATGAAAAAAAAAATTTGATGCACAAAAATGAATAAAAAATATTTGCATATTTGAAAATACAAAATAATGCACTTCATTTTTTACTTTATGTAAAAACGCGTAAATATTGAGGGAGAATTGACGCCATCTTTACTGTTGTTAGTATGATATGACATTTGTCGGAAGTGCCAACTGCATAAAATGGATATTTAAGATATAAGTTGTTAGTTAGGTTCTTAGTTAGAGTTTTTAAGCAAGAAAAAACCCAAACTAAGAACCATTTCTTTTCATTTCATTTCATTTGCATATGCGGAAATCCGCATATGCAAATATTTTTTATTTATTTTTATGAATCCAGCAGTGTTTTTTTTTTTTTAATTGCGTGTTTTTCTACCGAGTCCCAAATAGAAATATTTACCGAAAATATAAAGGATAAAGTATATAAAAAAAAACGTATAGAGCCTGAAGAGTGTAAAAAATTATAAAATTTCTAAAAATATAAATTATAAAAAAAAGAAGTTGTGCACTGTTATTGGACGGTTAGTATTTATTTTTTATATTAAATCTATTAAATTTTTTTGTTAACTTGTGCATAATATAGAAATATTAAAACAATAAAAAATATGGAGCTTTGAAATATTCGTTTTGTCTGTTCCATATTTTTCATATACTCGAATTCTTAAAACTGGTATTAAATGTGAGACTGCGGTGACCTGATTTATTTCGACTATTTTCTATCCCGTGAAGATTTTTTTCAGCATTTTTAATTGAGGTATTAGTACTTAGATATGTAAAAAAAATCAAATCACTCACACCGACTTGCAGTAGAACTAATACACAATGAAGCAACATTCCCAATTTTCTTTCGGAACCATGGTAGCACCGTCAGTTCTTTGCCCTATCGACCATTTTGATTGGCGGTCAGCGGTCAGCGGTGGGCGGTTGTGTTTTGTGCGTTGTCCGGCCTGGCCCGTGGACTGTGGAGGCATCTGGCGGATTTATACGGAACTGTTTTGAAAATCTTACTAAAAGCTTTCCTTGTGAGTTTTCACGAAGGCGAATAGTTATATTGATTTTGTTTAATTAAAACCTTAGGTGTGTGGTATATGTACATAATATTATATGTACCGTATACCATTTATAAATCATTTTATGTAATTACTGTATAACGCTGGTATTTTGATTAAACATAACTTCTTTTAAATGGAAAAAAAACGGTTATCGTTTTCCTGTCTCCAGAACGTGCAGGCCAGTATTAATGGGACAATATTGAGCATAACTTGGACAAATTGCATTTTTTTTTTAAATTACGCATATTCCAAGCAATACTGAAAAAATTTTACTATTGATTTTACTACGATATTAAAGGTCAATTAAATTTGTTTTATAGGTACCTACCTATAGAGCAGGTATTGGTGTGCTCTACAGGTGTACTCTATAGGTAGATACTTACACTTAGAAATGTAAAATTCTATTTTACCCAATGATTTACAAATGGACATTAATTTTCCATTACCCACATTTTTGAATTGTGACATAACATCATTTTAATATCTTTTTTTTTAAATATATATTTGATGAAGTTGTTTTTATTATAATGTAAACGTGATGAGTAATTGCTTGAATAAAATTATAGATTTAAAAAAAATCAGTACTGTCGGTTTTCAGGTAATATGTACAAATATTTTTTATTGATAATCCAATATTATTTTAATTTCAACATCTGGAAAATGAAAAATATCTTCACGAGTGTAAAAAAAAAAAACAGAATAATCTAAATGGAAAAATGGGAATATGATTTAGATTTGGTCTCTATGTAAAGCTAACTCAATTTAAAAAGACATACTTATAATCTTCACCAGGGTCAAACTGAAATATCTTCCACTGCGAAAATGATCTTTTTTACATTTTTTTATGTGAATACCCCATAAGAGTCCCAACTGCTCCCAACTGTCTGGAGCCAGTGAGACTATGGCATCCCCAATTGGGAAATGTTATGAGGCTGGAGGTATTAGGGAGTGGAAGGAGAAGGGGTAGAGGAAGGTGGGGAAATATCTGGCTATTCAGATCTGGTTACCAAACATGGCTCAAAGCCATTTCAAGCAACTTTTCAATTCTGAATGGTGGTCTTTCTACTATACTATATATTATTTTTAAATCAATTAATTGTGAAACAGTACAAATAAATTTAATAAAATTTACTAGCGCACGCCGGGATTCGAACCCCGCGACCTTCGGATTCGTAGTCGAGAGCCTTACCCCTCGACCATGGAGGCAGTCTAATATGAGTAAATGAAATATGAGTAGGTAGTACGATGATATGTTTCACGGATTTGTTGGAAACCCTAGATAAATTTGTCAGGGAAATCATTCGTAAAATTGGAGGTTCATCGACCTCCTCACATTTCATCATTGAAAAATGCCTTTCCAGGAATAACTCAAAGAAAAGCTACTTCAAAAGCCCTACCAAGAGAACCACACCAACTTCAACTAAAAAAAACTCTTCGTAGGCAACAGTTCTGTGAAAAATAACCTGGCGGCACATCGGAAATAATAATTGGTCAATAAAATAATAATGAAGTCCAACACACGTCACTAGTCCAACTCAAGTCACTAATCTAACTCATAAGTCACAAAGGGGTGATGTAACGCTACATGTAATTTGGTGAAATTCTCCGCCTCACGCGACGGAAAAACAGGAAAACTTCGTGAAAGAGCGCCTGGTCTTAGCCTAGGCAAGCACTGCATTCTAATTCGTTCCTCCAATGATGGGGTAGGGACACGTCAATGTTTTTCACGTCTCTCCAAATTCCTTCACATCATACAGGTCGACCAATTAGACCTGACTCAAACAACACACTCTGTGGATTGTGTGTATTTGTGTGGATACATATATATATATATATATATTTCCAACTATGGTGTCCTTGTGAAACGTCACTGAGAGACAGCCTATTGTCTTGCTTTTGCCTACTTACTTTTTTTTTTTGCAAGAACGGGACAAGTGTATACGTTGCTCGAATTTGAACATTCTGACATTTCCTTGAGAAGCCGAATAAATAGTTTGAAGTATGATGTATGCAAGCAATGCATCTGTGTGGGTACTGTATTCATGCCAACTCTAACTATAATACCTATTAATTTCCCCATTAGAGACTTTACACGTCATACTGTCTGTAATGCCTGTCACACGCAGCCAGTAGCAAGGACAGTGATAAATGGCAACAATTTTTTGTATTTTTGAAATTTTAAGTCACTGTCCGCATGTGGTAAGCAGTAAGTACTGTTAAGTGCCAATTTAGTTGCTTGATTAGAATCTTTTCTATTTTTTCGGTTAAGTAACCCCTTCCACGTTGCGCGCGCATCGATGTAGTTAAGTGGGGGCTATTGTCGCGCTGTTTGGATACGCACGCAATTAAGTTTTACTACAAATACAAGAGTTTACGAAATCACTTTTTCATCTACGTAAGTACAAGTTCAGGATAACCTCTAGAAAATATGCGAGTAGAACTAAGTTAATGTTTTTTACTCATAGATTCAAAATTTAAAACGAATTCCACCCATCAGCTGGTATTTTATTTGAATACTAGCTGATCTGTACCCGGCGTTGCTCAGTTTTTTTTTAAATAAAGTTATGAATGTATGGATTCTTGCTTGTTGTTTGGGTGGCATAATTGATTTAACAGGGAAAGTAATGCCTTGTGCCGACTCTTACTATCTCCATACAAAAAAAAATACAAAAAACGTTCATAAGAATTTTTTTTTTCATTCAAACATTTATTTTTCAAAACATGTCTAAATAATAAAGTTCTTTAGTAGGTACCTATTTGTGTTTTCCATTTTGAAAATATTTCACCCAAACAAACCTTCTACTTTTGAATATATAATCTGTGGCTAACCAGAATGGTATATCTATGGGCTAACCTCTATACAATATGGCGGGTTGCATGTTTTTCATACTACTTTTAAAATGTTATAATACCAACAGTTTTACATATTGGATTTCATTCAAACTACTCTCTACCTTGAGAGGGTCTCCTCTTGGGGTAAGAATAACCTCGTCGAATTTAATGTTTCAAAGACCCAATCATGTCTGATTACGTCTAAAAGGGATCGAAATGACAATCTAGTCTCCTTTAATGGAAGCAATCCTCCCAACAAGCCCTCCATTGATATGCTTGGTGTAACCTTAAGTGACCAGCTCAGGTATGGGGGCTCCATCGAAACCCGAGTAAAGTTAGCCTCTCAGAAGCTGGGCGTATTGTATAGAGCCCGCAGATATTTTAATAGTACACAACTGCTGACCCTGTACAAATCGCAAGTTCGCCCCATTGTAGAATTTGGCAGCCACCTCTGGTCAGGAGTCCCAAAATATCTGAAAAAAAACCTTGACTCTGTGCAGAAACGGGCGGTCCGTTTGATAGATTCGCCTATCTTAACAAATGGGTTGCAATCTTTGGAGCACAGACGTCGGTGGGAATGCTGTCCTTTGTTCTACCGGTATTTTAATGGAAGATGCTCCGAGGAACTAGCGTCATTGATCCCTTCGGCACCGGTGCATAGCCGGAAACACGTCAAACGCCCACCCAACATTTGCCCACGGTTAACATTTGTCACATGAGAAAGGATTACTCCTATGAGCCAGCGCTGTTCAACAGCGCAGCTGTGGAATGATCTGCCGGCCTCTGTGTTTCCTCCATCCTATAACATGGGTCTCTTCAAGACCCAAGTTCACTCCTTCCTATCCTCTAAAAGATCCTCCACACAGCATCCCCAAAGATGATATAGGCCTCGAGGGAAATTATTTCCTCCTTTGTCTCCTATGTGGAGTTACTGTAAAAAAAAAACCTTCCCGACACGAATAAAAATTAACTGTGCTATTTTCAGCGAAACCGGTCAAGTAATTTTCGAGAAAATCGAGGACACACAGACAAATATTTGTTTGTATATGTAGAGATTTATCTCAAGGCAAAGGGGAACAAATCATATTTCCGAATCTGCTGCAAAATGTCATTAAAAACAATTCTCATGTAATTTTCTTGCCTGGAATTAAATCGTTTTTAATTTTTCTCTATTAATTTAATAATCAGTTATTTCCTCTGCCTTTTCACAATTGACGTTAAGTCAACAATAAGTTATCGATATTAAGCTGAGTATACGGTTTCATTATTAAAACACCTGCAATATTCCATTATTCCCGTCATACAATGTACGTAACCTACTTCTGCTTCAGTAACTCCGGTCACAGTATTGTATTCATCAACTGGGAATATTAAATCATCCTGTATCAGGTACAGCTCTTTAACGGTAAAATTGTACATACAAAAAAATAAGCATTTTGTGTGATTTCTAAGGCAGCTGAATAATATAAAATTTTTGAATTATTCTTTCTTTGTGTAATATATATTTTATATCATGGGTGTTGCGGAATAAACGAATTACTTGTGAGGTAACCCTAGAATTCTTGTTCTAAAAAATGATTGCTAATGCATAATCGATTTGACAACACTCGTCATAATTTAATAAGGTACATAGATTATATACCTACAAGTAGTGGTTACATCTAATTTCCATAACAACGGGTATACAACCAAAAATGTAACAATAAACAAACACATTGCTGAGGGACGTCGGAGAGTTATAATTTATTAATTCAAAATAATGATAGTATTATTACGCAATACGATAAAAATAATGTTTTTAAATAGAAAAATATTTATTAAATATTTTATAAATTTACATAGGCGTATTTATCAAAATCTAATCAGAAATATTACTTTTTCTGACCGTCCCATTGTATGTTTTACAAAATATTTAAAATACGAACGTGATTTTTAAAGTGGAGAAAAGTTTTTTTAATCCTTTCTCGTTGCGTTTTTGTAAATAAACATAACCAAAGGTTTGTAATCCCCGTTACAAAAAAAAACCTTCACAGCATTTTTAAGGATATTTAACTTTTTAAATGTTTTTGTAAAACATGCGTAGAACGGTGAGAAATGTGTAATATTTATGATTATATTTTGATAAATGCTAAGCCCATGCAAAAAAAAAAAAAAAACGTAATAGATATTTTTCTGAAAAATTAATTTTGAGTTGCAGTGGAATTTTCCGGAATTCTTTGAATGCCCGCTGGGTGTCAGCAATGCATTCAAGTGGAGGTATTTTAATTAGGCTTCAAATAACAATTTTTTTTTTGTATTTAAATGTTATTTTTAAATTAAACATTCTCGTAGACCTAAATATTCCTATTTCGATATGTTATAATAGGTGACTGGATAATTCAATACACACATGAATCAACACACTTTTTGAAAGTGATATCACGTTATTAAAAGTATGAAAAAAGGAGAATTTTTTTTTCATCATTTTTTTTTCAAATTGTATTAAAAAAAATTGCAGTGAAGCGAAGAGCAGAAGTGAAGTTAGTAGTCCACAATGGAGTACTGATAACAACCCTAATATATGGCAGTGAGGCATGGAACTGGCAGAGGAAGGATGAAAGTAGACTGAATGCTGTAGAGACGAGATCTCTGAGGCGAATGTGTGGTAAAACTGTGATTCGCAAAGAATGCAAATCTGATAAGCGTAATGAGTAAAACTAAGAAAGGGACGCTTAGATGGTTTGGGCATGTAGAGCGAATGCACGAAGAAAGGAGTGTAAGGAGAATATATAACGCGAATGTGAATGGAACCGCCCGATGAAGACACGGCATGATCAAATGAATCAAGTACTTGAGTCGGGCCATGTCAGAAGTCGGAATAATAGAAGAGAATGTATGAGACTATATATGAATGTGAATGAAGTAAGAAGTGTATGCCAAGATCGAGTTGTTTGATGGTCCATCCTCTGCCTATCCGTGCGGGGAAACGGCGTGGCGGTTAGTTAGTTAGAATAAAAAATTATAAGTAAAAAAAAAAAAATTAATGGTCAATTAGGTTAGGATAGATTAGGTTTTCAGGCTAGTTTTATATATTTTTTTACTTATTTTTAATGAAACAATTGTAATAAAAACACATCAAGCTATCTTGAAACAAAAGATGTGCCAAACCTTAAAAGAATTAAGGGCAAGCGTTATTTAGATATATTATAATCATAAAATAGGTTAATTCCTTGAATGTCCTATAATTCCAAGATAAGGAAATGGGAAAAACGTGTTTTCATTATTTTCTTACTAAGAAGAATTTTGTACTGGAAAAAAACTAGGCCAATCGCTACGTGAACAAATAACTGACTTTTCAAGAGGAAATATTTTCTTCTTAGGTCGCTAACTTAATTATAGGGGTATTCGTGGATGTCATGAATTGCAGATGTATGGGGCCGTTTCCCCAATACAACCCTTATCTTGAGACGGAGTACTGAATAGCCAGAAGCCAGTAGCTAGTAAGGGTAGTTAGTGGGGGTAGTATCGTTTCTCAAGTGGGTCACACGCAACAACTGTGACTTGCTTGTGATTAATGTACCCGAGAGAACTGACCAAATGTAAGTGGGTTTATATTTTTAATGACTCAAGAAAATGGAACTTAATCGACAGAAAAAAACGAGGGCTATTTTTTCTAATGGGAATATAACACGTGTTTAAATGCAAACACTTTGCATTATTTTCCGTTGAGCTCAATACACATATTGAGCCCGTTCTTGAATAACATGTATTCCTTTTTCATACTGGGGTCATAAATCCACTCCTTTAGTGAAGCTTTCCCCCAAATTTACAATGCAATCTTCCAGTAATATTTAAATATTTTTTTATCTTGTGTCACTTCTTTAACCTAATACCCAATCACCAGGGACCTGAAAATTTCGCTTTATTTTTCGGCGAAATTGGCGTTATTTTTGGCGAAATTTACGTTATTTTTGGCGAAATTTGCTTTAATTTTTCTGCTTTTTCTTGGGTAATACTTTCTTTCTTTTTTTAAATACCAACAACAACAAAAAATTCACGTTATTTGCGGGAAAATTGTGAATTTCGCGATTTTCGCGTAAAAATCACGAAATTATCTTGAAAATTCGCGGTATCGCAAACGCCAAATTTTCAGGTCTCCGGTAATCATACCAGTTTAACCAAGACATTATTCTTCGTAAATTAACAATATACTTCGATTAGACCCATTTTCTTTCTCCCCCCTTTCCCCATCACATATTAATAACATATTATTTTGTAGGTTATTTCAAAATGTAATCCTTTTTTTTATTTAACAATTCAGTTCATATTTTTTTATCAAAAATAAGTTTAGAACTCACCCCAACATTGACATAAGTATGCACAACAAAAAATGTAACAAAACTATCTGTAATGGCTCATACACCATTTTAAACCATGCGACTGAAATAAAATATCTTGGAGTAATTGTAGACCAACATATGAAATGGAATATACGGTATACATATGTGAACTTGTTAAACGTATTAGGAAATGTATTTATATATTGGAATACTCTTAAATGAGATAATTAAAAAAAAGTTTTAGAACACACAATAATTCAGTATGGAATTATTGAATGGGGAGGTACATGTGAATAAATTACAAGCCCTGTAAAGGTGGATCAAAGACTTATTATTAAAATAATACTAAAAAAACATCTACATCCCCATCAGCTACATTGTACAAAGTTCCGAAAATTGAAGATATCTATAAAAAAGATTCAGTATTACAAATATTCAATAATAACACGTTAAAAAATCTTAATTAAATTCATCATTAAGGCATACATATAAAATCTCATTTGCTTTATTTTCTGCATAACAAATACACAATAATTACATTTTAAAAGCGATTAAACATTTTAATAATCTTCCCGAAAAAGTTAAAAAAAAATATGTATTCACTATTATTCAAAAAAAAGTAAAATCCTTATTTAAAAACTAAATCCAATTACTTAAAAAACACACCTGTCTTTTAAAAAATAGAACGATAACTTTATTTAGATCACTTTTATTTGTTATATACTTTTGCCGTCCGGTTTTCGCCACTACCTTAGCTTCTTCGGGCAGTATCTTACTAAACTATTAACTAAGATACACATGTGTTATAGATTAATAAAAACGGGCGAGTGAAGGGGCATGGATGGGAGGCGAGCAGGTACCGGACCGGGAAGGGCCTGTACTTTGTTTATTGGGAATATTTTAAGAATTGGACTTTTAACTCCCACCCTTGGCCCTTCACTCACAAGAAAAGACATTTCATATTAAAACCGCTCATACAAATGCGGGTTATTATTCTCCTTTACCGCGGATATTAAGAAATTGCAATACTACCATAAACACTGCTCTAATAATAATAATAATTGGATTACCTCTATAGCGCCGTTTTCGTGAGAAAATCACCTCAAGGGCGCTTTAAAATAATGCCATAGACATTTTTAACGACACAATTAATCAATTTAAAAAAAAAGTTTTACCATTAATATCAAACTGATAATGTGATGAAATCCTTTAGTAACTATCAAAATAGTATACCATTAGCACAGGTGACAATAAGCAGTTAGTTTATACACCTACTTATAATATGTTTTCGATCTTTCACTTGTGTGTCATTTGTTTTATTGCCAGATAATAATTTGTTGTTTATTATACTCTTTAATTATTATTAATTTTTAAATATTCATGTATGTAAGTTTTGGGCATATTGCCTGTTTATATAGAAAATAAAAAAATAAAAATAATAATAATTATTCAGAGGGAGCTTAGAAACTCGGAGAAAGATTTCTGTCAAAGCACTATCACCTGTATCAGAGATCTTGCAACCTGCCAACAGCGCAGTACCACACCAATTGGAGGAGAAAGTCGGCCAATCATGTGGCACCACGAAGGTCACCATCTTTAATCGAGGGGATCAAGAACCAGACGGACTATTTCAATTGTTACATTACATACTCAATTGAAGAATTTATTTCAAATGCATTTATCAATGTAGCTCAATAATTAAAAAAACGTATAGAAAACAGTTGGCCATTGGAAAAGGGTTAACGGCTTAATTACATGCAAATGGCCTTTTTATGGCCGGCACGGTTTCAATTAAACAATGTATGCCCCAATCATGTTAAAGAGAAATTAATAGAAAGGAAATTTATTTAAGAAACATGATTTTATTGAGCATTCAAATAATTTCTAAAAATTATAATAACGAATGAGGTCTCCACGTTATATAGTTTTATTTCTTATTTTTTTACCCTTCAAAAAAAATAACATTTTAATAATTCTTACGGTGGGGCTATCGATTTAACAATGTTTTTCGTCGTTAAACATAAAATTAATCATAAAAGAAAAAAACTGAAATTCGATCACACTTAAAAATAAACACTTATTGAAATCATTTATATCACCAAAGAAAATTCATATCTACCCATATAATATACTCGTATTTGTATATCATGACATCACATTGATGCTATCAAGCCAAATGTCATAACCCTGATGAAGTAATTGTAACTGAATATTTTATAAAACACGATTTTCGTAAAAAATAACCCAAAACACAATTACATAAAACAATAAATATTGTTTGCTGTAACCTAATAAATGATTTTTTTTAATTTTTAAGTCACGTTTTGAACTCCGTCGAGGCTTTCAATACGATTAAGCTAAAGCCTCGGTCACACGAAGCGATTGCAACGCTGCTATTTGAATAGTAACGTTGAAATCGTCGTGTGAAAGGGTATTCGCTGCGAGTAATTCAATAAGCAGCTGGTCAGTGGCTAAGTTGACATCGCGTCTGGGTCCCACTCAGGCGTTTAAAACAAAAATAAATTAAAATCTTTTAAACATTCATACGATTCAATTAGATTATGTTTAATTCTGACCTCCATAAAAGTGCGATTTTGATAGTTGCCGGTCACGTGACCTCTTACCTGCTACGCGGTGCTAGTATCGCCTGGTATGATATCTCAAATAGCTAGTCGCTAGTTGTTGAATGTTTTTGGTTTATTTCATGTATTTTTCGACATGGAGGACAGTCCACTCGCTACTACCTTCGTAGTTTCAGTAGCTGCGTGTGGCCATCTACTAGCGGAAACAACAAGTGACGATCACTCGCCGTGGCATCAAAACAGCGTTGACATCGCTCCGGTGCCTTCAGACGATCGGGTGGACAAGTAGTGTGGCCGACAGATAAAATATATTAACCGAGTTTTTTGACTTGGCAATAATGGCAATACTCCTTGTCTCCGCTGAGCGAAGCGGTCTAGAAATTTGAAATTTGGCTTTTGAAATTGCTTAGCGATAAATAAAGCGCGATATCCAAAGCGAAATTTCAAATTTCGAAACCGCTTCGCTCTGCAGAGACAATGAGTATTGCCATTATTACCAAGTCAAAAAATAAAAACTCGGTTATTATATTTTTTTCGTCGGCCACACTACTGGGCCACCCGATCGTCTGGAAGGCACTTTAGGGCCTGCTTCTTCGAAAGTTTAATTGCGGAACCTATGTAATTACATGGACTGCATTTTGGTTAATTCCTGATAGCGCTTTCGTCGTTGGTGATGTTAGTGTTGACATTCATTAATTGGTACTTCCAAGAATGCGTTGATCACTCCCGAAAGCGGAGCTGTTCCGTTACTGGCATTAATTCTCTACCACTTTAAAATAAATCCTTCAGCGCACTTAAGCCAGTGACCCGATTAAGATCATGTTAAATTTAAAGCACGCAATTTTACTTCCCACACAAGACACGTCGATTATCCGGGAAAAAATATTTAGTTCATTCTCCGTTCCAAATTCGAGCTGAATTAAGTTCAGTTGAATTATATTAATGTTTCATATGAGATTTAAAAAATATATGTATTCTAATACTATCACAGTTAGTTAGAAATTAACCAAATGTCACCATTTTAATTAACTAACTCTGGTAGAAGTCATCCGATTTAATGTTGTCAACAATCTTATATGGAATTTTAATGATTCCCTAAGGCAATAAAAATTCTAATGTCAATTTAATATTTTTTACTTTTTATTAATTAATGAATTAAAAATTACTTTGTAATCAACACTTTATTAAGGGCGAGAGGGACGTCGGAGCGGAATTATTTATTATTTCGAAATATTGATAGTATCATTACGCAATACGATAAACATAATGTTTTTAAATAGAAAAATATTTATTAAATATTTTATGAATTTACATATGCTAAAGATTTATCAAAATCTAATCAGAAATATTACTTTTTCTGACCGTCCTATTATATGTTTTACAAAATATTTAAAATATGAATATGATTTTTAAAGTGGAGAAAAATATTTTTAATCCCTTTTCGTTACATTTTTGTAAATAAACTTAACCAAAGATTTATAATCCGCAATAAAAATTAAAAAAAAAAAACATTAAAGTTACGTAGTGTTTATGAAAAATTTAAAGTACACATTGTTCTTTTTTTTAAATTTATCTTATCGACATGTTAAAGAAAAACCTTCACGGCATTTTTTAAAAATATTCAACTTTTTGAATGTTTTTGTAAAACATGCGTAGAACGGTCAGAAATGTGTAATATTTCTGATTTTATTATGATAAATGCTCCAGAAAAATGCAAAGTCCAGACAAATTAAAAAAAACACACTATAATATTATCATTATTTTGAATTTATAAATAATAACTCTCCAACGTCCCTCTCCCCGTTAATATATACATATCAACATGTTTCGAAGGCGAAGCTTTCCTCATCAAGAATATACAAAATACTAAAAATAATGTCAAGTATAGACAAATTATAATGAAAAAAATTGATTAAAGTGGGTAAATAATTTATCAAAAATGTTAATAAAACATCGAATAACAAATTAGTTTTAGAAATTATTTTTATTATTAATATAAAAATAAATTTGAAAGGCAGATATTCAAAACTTTTTTTTATTACTAATTATATTTAATTGAATATTAACACTTTTTCTGATTTCTAAAATTTCATGTTTGTTTAAATGTAAACCGGTTGTATTTGTATTTAAAACTTTTAAACCTTTATTTACATCAAAAGAATGATTGGTTTCCAAAATACGATTGGCAAATTCCGAATAATTATTATTATTTAAACACCTTAGGTGTTCCTTAAATCTAATATTAAAAATTTTAAATTCAATCGTTACAAACGAATTTAAATACCCCGATTTATTTAAAACATCATCTTCATCGTTTTATTATAACATATTTTAAATTTTTTTTTTATTAAAGCTGGTTGGATAGTATTTATTTATTTTTATTTTTATTAATTACTTACCTACTTTCATCACTTATTGTTAATTTTTGTTTATTTTTTTAATTTGGCTATTTTAATATTATTATTTTCTATATTTATCATTTGTCTATATTTTTTAGTATAATACGTATCCTGATTAGGAAAGATTTGCTTTCAAAACATGTTGAAATTTCTATATATTAATCAGTGGTGTGAACAAAATACTTCATATCAATTTTATTAATAATAACGCCACATAATTATTTTTCAAGAAAATATATTTTTACTAAATATTATAAAACACGTGTTGTAAATAGTTCGAAAAATCTGTTTTTACTGATTTTTATTGTTGTGATTACCATAATTTTATTGCCTTAATTATTACATAGATTTTTTGTTGTTTTTTTTTTCTGATGGCTCCTACCGACCACATATTAAAATTATTTTCGACATTTCAGTTACACGTAATATTTATAAAATGTTTTACGATTTACCTACCTGTTTAATTTTACGAACTAAACAAAATTGAACATGCAACATCTAATTGTCTAATATTAAGGCCCAGTTTATATGAAGAATAAAAATCTTTTAAAATGTACTCACACAACTGGCGGCAGCATGAGTCCTCCACTCCTAAACTCCATGTGTTCTCGTACAATCTCTTCGTGACGCATTCCTGGTTCATCTATGTCTTATCCACAAAATAATATTATCAGAATCACTGTGCACGATATATTATTACGTAATTATTTAATTGAAAAAAATTACAAATACTTCCCACAAATATTCGCAATAACAAGATGTTTAACTAATTAATTCATCAAGCACTTTGGGTCACAAATTTAATAAATAATTCGCACACTTTCACTTTCACGTAAATATTAATTGAATATCCTTTAAAAAACTTTGTAAACCTTCATACGAATATTTTGTACGCTTATTATTATTAAGTTTTTTCATGTTCAAGTTTCAAAATGTTTGTAAAAGTTAACGAGTGTGCTGTAAAGCTTTCTTTGTAAGCTTCCACGTCCGTGCTTGGCGGGTGGCAGTTTGAAACTGTGAGTTGGTTGGGTATATAAGGCGGTTTCATTCACGTTTCAGGCGAAAGTGGATTAGTTTTCAGGAGGGACGTCTGAATAATTGTTAGATGGTAAATAATATATTTTATACTCTTCACGTCACAAATGTATTAGTTTTTGTGCTCGATTATTATTCAATATAACCTTACGATATTTCAAATATTGTTTTGTTGACAAAAAAAATCGTAATAACTTTACAAGAGCACGTAATACGACCTTTTAATATTTATACAAATAATCTTGTTAAAAAGGAAGAGTTTAAAATAAATACCAGTTATAAATATAGGAACTAAAATATTTTTTATTGTCGTGTTTTCAAAATCAACTTGTTATCTGTATTTTTAGGGGTTGTTATATTGGTCGAAGGGGCACGGTCGCGGTTGTATCCAAAACTAGCTTAGGCATTATGTTAAATACGTAAATACAGCGCCCTTGAGATGATTTTCCACAAACACGACGCTATACAAATCAACCAATTATTATTATTATTATTATTAGTTGTAATAATAATAATAACAAGAAGAATTGGATGAAGCGCAGTTTTTTGTGGAAAATCACCTCAGGGGCCCTGCTGTACAAACTTATCTGTGCACTCTGGGGCTTTGCTACTATAAAATGTGTGTAGCACTGTATTAATGTAAACCAAATTAGTTTTCTCAGTTCTGCAGTTTCTAGCGAACGAGATAACTGCTAGCCTCCTTTGACGGCCGTACAGCAAAGTTTGAAAAATCTGTTAAGTTATGGTTTCATGATGGCTTTTTTTTAAACATACAGTTATTTAGCTACTATTATTATTATTTATCTGCGATATGTATGTATATGTATGCTATTGGTGATTTTCATAGATTTAATATAATCGTTATGATTGTTAAAGTGGTAAAACACCTAAAAGACTTAAATATGATTTTTACGTTTCATAAATTTTAAACTGAACATACTTTTAAAGCACATAAAATACTCATCTTTAATATATATTTTGAATATTACATCTTTAGAAAACAGAAGAACAATGAACGATCTAGCCTTTTTATTAAAATTACTAAATTGTAAATTCAATTGTTCTGAAATCCTGTATTTAATCAACTTACTTAAACGAACTAATATACAAAGATTATGCATATGTATATACCGATCTAACCATAGTTTGCATTCTTCAGTACAACGCTTACACTCTTAGTGATAAATACTTAAATAGTGTGGTTGTATTTGACAATAATCGTGAATGGCAAATTTAAAAAAAAGTTTGAACAAACTGTTTCTATTTAGTTCATAAATTATTGTTAACTACAACTTTATGTTTTTTTTAATTTATTTATTTCAATTTTATTTATTTTAATTTTATTTATTTGTATTAATATTAAGGATGATTTTGTGGTTTTTGTTGGATATTGCATCATTCATATTTTGTGTTTTTTTTTTTTTTTATATTCCTGTGTATTTTTTTTTACTTTTGGTGCAATTATTTTTTTAATTTCAACTGCAATTAAATTTTGCGAATGTTTTTTTTAATTCGTACATTTTTATGTTTCATTTAAAAAATATATACTTGTATGTAAAAGCCCTCTGAACGTTTAAATAAATAAATTTAAAAAAATTCTATGATTAATTTCAATCCAGTAACCCGTAGAATGATCCTCGTACAAATAATAACATAAGAGATCCGTCCGCACGAAATTTTCCTGGACTGACCAATTTGTCGGAAAAATTGGGTCAGACTTAGTCATTACTTATAGGTTACCATGAAACTCTAAAATATTAGATCTTCAGATGTGGGTCAAGTGAGGCAGATGAACCTGGTAGGTAGCTACCACTTAGATGTATAAATTACTCTCTTTACCTTGTTCTGCATATTAAATCATTAAACAATTTAACTGAAATAACACCAATTGGGTAAAGTTTATGGCACTGGCTGAAATGTCGGACTTGTACAATTTATGTACAAGGTTAAGGTTTTTTCAATGATTAATTTTACCTTGAATTATATTTATTTTTGATCTTTTGGTCTTTTATTTTATCTGGAATTCTAAGGTCACCAGAGCTATGCTGTTCCGTTTATTTTTATTGCTATGTAGCCATTAAGTGTGACTTTTCTATAGTTCTGTTTTTTGTTTGGAATTTATGGGTTCGAACAAGCAAGTTTTTGGACATTGCTTTTTTCAGTGTTTTCTTGATAAAGACTGGAAAGATTTCATAACAAAAACTATTAACGGCTGATATCCTGTACACACTGGAGCACAAGTGAATTTGCGGATAGGAAGAATGCCTAATCACAGTTGATATCGGCGATATAAGAACGAATCATTTGGTAAAACGACATAATCATGGAACGAGCTGCCGGCAATCGTGTTTCTCCTTTAACTTTTTCTAGATTCTTCTAAAACCACCTCTCTTAACCCGCCTGATAATCAAGTAGCGACACAGTTAAGCCATGGGAGCTTTCGTGAGATGTAAATAAAAAAAATATTCCTGCACAAGTACACTAAACCAACTTTTTCAATGTTATTATTTTTTTCCTATAAATATGATAATTAAAAGACCCGTGTAAAACACACGTTATATTTTTATTTGAAACACTTAATAGACTCACTGTAGGATCAAATTATATATTGTGCATTACGGTACAGTTTTTGGCAAATTTATATCTATTTTAACAACACATAATATAGATATTTCAATTAAATCTTTGTTTTTTTTAATATAATTTTTTCATGTAATTAACTTCTCAATGATTTAATTTGAAGAGTTAATTATTACTCTACAATACAGTACAATAAATTAATAAAAAAAATAAAAATAAAAAACTTTTTTTTTCGTAAATTTACTTTATGGATTCTTTTATATTCTCTCATGTTATGTATATTAATATGAACTAAACTTATCAATTTGACTGTCCTAAAAGAAGATTTTTTCCTAGTTGGACAGTCAATGCCTTCTTAAATATTTCTGTAAAATAATGTGTGTTTCAAATAAGTATTATTATTATTATTATTAATTACACAGTGTTAATTTCTTACTTATTTTAAACTTCTCAACTAATTGACGAAAATATTTTATGATTAATTCATCATTACAGTTATAAGCACTTACTATTTAGGTGTATAAAAATGATATAACTATAAAACGTAATCGAGCAAGTTGGGAAGATAAAATACATAATTTTGGAACAATGGGAACTAAATAAAAACATAGGGTAATTATTCTGTCACAGTAAACACAATGTCGAAATTATTATAATATTAAAACCATGGAAAAAGTTATTCGTATTGTTTAAAATGCTATGTACTTTTCGATCAAAGCATCATTAAAAAGACGATTTCTAGCCTCATTCATCGAACAATATTTAATATTATTGAAGAATGCCTTCATTTTGTGATTTGACATTGAATATTTTTGTGTTTAAATATTTAAAATATTTTTTTTTTTTCTGTTTTAAAACTCTAATTTAACTTTGCATACAAAGTTAAATTAGAGTTTCTACGTCGGATGCATCGTGAAGTTTCGATCAATTTCATTCCAAAAAGGATACTTTAGAGGAAATCTTAAATGTGTTGGCATCATCTGAAAATATAGAATAAATTTTAGAGCTTCTCTAGTTAGAGTCGTTTTTTGAACTAAATCTTAAAACACATTTTAAAGTTTGTTATAAAAAAATGACTGATTTTGTCTGTAGTGATTTGAATATGCCTATATTTATGTAGTAGATACGGTCTTACAAATAAATATCTGAATATTTCTCTTCCCCTGGAAGCTTTTACTCAAGAAAACACATAACACCGCACAAGAGTCCCAACTTCTCCCAA
Source organism: Halesus radiatus (assembly GCA_022606495.2). Taxonomy (NCBI): domain Eukaryota; kingdom Metazoa; phylum Arthropoda; class Insecta; order Trichoptera; family Limnephilidae; genus Halesus; species Halesus radiatus. Next base: position 67,956 of record JAHDVE020009688.1, on the reverse strand, counting down.
CCATCTGGAGCCACTGAGACTATTTTGTCCCCAATTGGGGTATGTTGTGAGGCTGAAGGTATCGAGGAGGGGAATGAGATGTGGAAGAAGGAATATGTGGAATTACCTGGCTATTCAGATCCGATCATAAAAACGGCTACATTTCAAGCAACGTTTCGATTCTGAATGGTGGAAAAGACAAAAACAATTAATAAATAAAATTTACTTGTATAATTTCTTCAAATGCTTGGTAACTTTGTGGCATCATTATTAATTATATAAATTGAAAATACACTTTGTATATACCACTTTACTTAAAATATATAAATATTTCTACATGTTTCGATAGCAATGCTATCATCTTCAGGAATAAATGAATACTAAAAAATAATTTCAAGTATAGAATAATGATAAAAAATTTAAAACAATAATTTAAGAATATACAAAATATGAGCATAAACAAAAATGAATTAAAGTAGGTAAGTAACTGATTAAAAATGTTAATGACAAAATAATTATAAAACATTGAATAATACATTTAAATTAGAAATATAAATAAAAATTATCATTATTAATATTAATATGAAAATAAATTTAAGAGATAGCTATTTTAAAAAAATATTTGATTATTTATTAAATTTAATTCGCTATTAACACTTTTTCTTATTTCTAAAATTTCAAATTTATCTAATTGTAAACCAGTTGTATTTGTATGTAAAACTTTTAAACCTTTATTTATATCAAACGAATGATTGGTTTCTAAAATATGATTTGCAAATTCAGAATAGTTGTTATTATTTAAACATCTTAGGTGTTCCTTAACCCTAATACTGATATTTCTACAAGTCTTTCTAAAAATTCTTTCTTTCTTTTTTTTTTTAAATTTACTTGCGTCGGGATTTGTACCCGCGACCTCCGGATTCGTAGCCAAGGATCCTAACCACTCAACCACGGAAACCATCTGCACTAATTAAATTTTGCAATAACAAATTATAATGATTATTAACGGAACAATGCATATAACGGAGAAAAGTGAAAAATTCTTTCCGCGATTCAAAATTACACAATTCTTTTAAATCCCCTTGTTTTTTCGATTTAAGTTACATAAAAAAATCATCATGTAGTTAATTTTACATCCATAATAAAGTACCTACCCTTGAAATATATCCCTTAATTATTTGACATTGAAGTTATTCACAAGAGACACTATTATCAGTGAGTTCACCGAGTTACATGGTCAAATAAGTGTTACAATATCCTCATCGTGTGAAATATACTAACCGCTGGGTTCACTGGGGCGGCGGTTCATCGCTCGAGGCTATTCTGATAGAATGAATAGCCCCGCCGGTGAAAGGAATTTTCTATATCCTGTCCTTCAAAACTGTATTATTATCTAGGGGTTGGTTGATGTTTATTCAGAATGTTGTATTATAAACCAGCGATTAATAGTATAGAATAATGAATTAGTAACGATGTAATCCAGGGACGTTTTATTTGACACGCTGGAGGGGATTACCATGATGGCTCGTGGTGGGCATAAATCACGAGCTTACCAAAGATACGCTGGCATTTCGATGTTAACAAAAACTAAAATACCCGTAGAACTTAATAATCTTATTTTTAAAATTGTTCTACTATTAATAAAAAAATTACAATTAACTCATTTCAAATAATGCACGTTTGAATGTATTTATCCACACCGATAGCATCGAAGTTTTGATTTTTTAAAAACTAGTTTGTCTAGCTAGTCACCAATTACCATAAACGTGTTCTTCATACATTTTTAATAGTGACCTAAACAACTCTAACATTGACATTTTTTCGGATTCACTGGCCATATTTAAAAGGACCCTCTTGACAATTATATAAACTGCTCAATGCGCATACATATAGCATCACTTCTGTAATATGTAGATCACCACATCTCACACCTACAAACACATTCACACATACACACACACTTATATATTACACATGTCACCCGGTAAATACATGTATAAATCAAACATTACAAGGAACCATATTACAGGTACTTACTATGTAATTTTCATTTCTGAAAATTGTTTTTACTGTAACAAATGTACTGTTTTGCTTGTATAATAAATAAATACATAAATATGGAAAGGGATACAAAAATAACACATTCACAATACATATTATTGCCGTCGTCGTTTTGTGGATTTCCAACTCTTCCGACGACTTTATTTTACATTGAGCAATTCAGTTATTTTCGTTTTGCAGACAGCTCAAAACTTCCATCGTTATTTTTACAACGTCGTCGTTTAAACAACAGAATAATGGACTTAGTTATTTTTTCATTATCTAAATCGACGTCGTCCGCTTCCGAAACATCATTTCAAAACATCATTACGGGCATCACTAATCTATACAAACACTCGAACACTATGTCTGAGTGCTTATGTAGAGGTAAAGCGTAGGCTTCTTATCGACTTTAATATGGTTTTATGGGTTATACGCATGATTTATAGATTTTAGAAAAAAATTAAAATGTTAACCTCAAACACATGCACAACACTGTTGATGTAAACAGATCATGCAAGTTTCCGTTAATCTTAATATTATGAAGGGTAGGAACTTTTCATACGTTTTCCGCACCCACATTGATTACCTGTCATTTAGAGAGGGGAAATTGAAAAACGGGTACATATGTGCCCACCAACAATAAGGGCTATATTTAATGGAAAGCACTATGAAACATGACCCTTATATATGTTTAATACGTTCAGGAATGCCTAAACAGCACACATGTGCCGAACGTGGATGTCAGTGTGGATGTTTGAGCCATTTGCCCAACTGACATATTGTTTCTTGTTTATACAAGCGCGTACTCCGCTGCCAATTTCTTACATTGGGCACGTTTGTGCAGTTTACGCAATCCTAGGGAACACATTAAACAAATAAGGGTCATGTTAAATCGTGCCTCTTATAAAATACTCGTATAGCCCTTATTGGAGATGGGTGCATACTCGTATGTACCAGTGGCGTGCAGTTCATAGAGGCTGAAATACTGTGCCTACCTTACGAAAATGGGGGTAAAAATATACTAAAAGGGTTTTTTTTAGGAAATAATCTTTTCGTGATAAAACAATTTTTCTATTTTAACAATTATTTTCGTCTATTTAGTTTCCAACCTGACTCGGTTCCATTCGTTCTAAAAACTATCTTTCTCAAGACAGCATTTTTAGATCTTATCACGCAACCTTATATCGGCCAATATTATACGCTTTTCCACTGTTTTCGTTTCCAAAAACTGTGTTTCATTGAGTATTACTACAAGTAATTTTTGCACATGAATCCCTCGTATTGAAATTACCTTGTAATCATTATTAAAAATCTGTTTTACATCATACTTTTTTATAAATTGGTCCTTTTTTGGCAATGGTGACTGACATCTATGAAAATATTTCAAATCCAATCTTTCCAACTTCCAATTAGTGGATCTGTTTCGGCATCTTAAATGCACAATTGTCACATAGTTGACTACCCACCTCTCTCTACCCGATCCGATTCTTATTGTCACTAGAAGGAGATATTGCCAGCTTCAGTTCGATCTCAAGGCTCGTCGCGGGATGACAAGGGAGTTCACCGCCGCGACATCAGAGCAGCTGGCCAATTCTGGATTAGTGAAGTTTTAGTGAGGTCAAATTAAGTGCTAAAGATATCTACGAACAAGGTAGGCTTAATTAATTTCCGTGGTATCCTCCCGTTTCTCTTCACTCCTTCCTTCACCTTTTTTTCTCATCTGGTTCTCCAGATTAACTTCGCCCCCAGTTCTAGAATTGGGATTCTTTCAGAGCTATCGAAACACGATCGATCCTTTGGAACGAAATGAATAATAATATACGAATAATGTCGATAATGAAAAATACGAGTTTATTATACATAATATAAAAACGCTTTAATAATTTATTTTATTTCATTATAATAATACAAAATTACTTTCCATCAAATTAATTATATTATTTTTTGGCTTTCCGTATTATTATTATTATTTAAATTATAGAAAAATAATTATGTTCCTAGGCGCCTATGTCACCTTTATGGATGTTGAGTGTAGGGTAAAAAACAGGCCAACGGCACGCGGCGTTCTCAAGCCAATCACCCATATAAATACTGACCGTGTCCGGTGTTGCTTAACTTCAGTGATCGGACGAGAGCCGACGCACTTTGACCGGAATTGATAAATAACCCGAAATAAGTGGTTTTCAAAACATTATATATATTTTTTAATTGCAAGCTTTTTTATTTTTGATATGAATACCGCACAAGAGTCCCAACTGCTCCCAACCATCTGGAGCCAGTGAGACTATGGCATTCCCAATTGGGAAATGTTTTGAAGGTATTGGGGAGGGGAAGGAGAAGGGAAGAGCTAGGTGGGGAAATACCTCGCTATTCAAATCTGGTCACAAAACACGGCTAAAAGCCATTTCAAACAACGTTTCAATTCTGAATGGTGGTTTTTCACCAGGGCGATACTGACAGTATCTTCTACTCTGGAACGTGCGCAAACATACTATATATTATTTTTAAATTAATTAATTGTGAAACAGCACAAATTAATTAAATAAAATTAACTTGCGCACGCCGGGATTTGAACCGCCGACCTTCGAATTCGTAGTCGAGAGCCTTACCCCTCGACCATGGAGGCCGTCAAAAGTTCAAGACCATAGTCTGTGTAATTTATATATTGATTTTAATAGGTAAAAAGTGCATAACGGCAGCTGGGTAACGTCGCGAAAATGTGTCGTACACTGGATGTTCGGCAATGGATTATTCAGTTCACTGCGACGCGTGAGCAATTACGGCTGTGCATTAAGTAACGTTTAGAGAATCTTTAAAAAGTTTGCTATGGCTGACATTATGATATATTCTATATTTAATTTATTAAACTGTATATTGTTTTCATATGCGTATAACATTTCAACGAACCACTATTTTTGTATTTTTTTACTCTTCAAATGGATTTAGAAACGCTACATTAATTTCACCCATTTACTAATAGTTGTATACTATAGACTGCAAACTCAGCTTTCATTCCATATACAAATTGAAATCATATTTTTTCTTTCTTGAACAGTTTTGTTATTTTCGGCATAGCCTATATGTGTTCCCCGTAACAAATTATTTGGAACAATTGATAACAAGAGAATGGGGTACATCAAATATCATCTCCATGAAACAAAGGGAGTTTTTTTTAATTAAATTTGTATTACAAAAATACTACATAGTGGTAGATTCCAATATTTTGAGCACTGAATTTTACAAAGCCATAAACCATTTTTCAATACATTTAATGAAGACATGAAAAAAATGCAGTTACATTATAAAGTTTGAAAAACAAAATTTTAGAGTGGTTGTAAGAAAAAACAGTTTCCTCAAAATCGTCGGGTAGATCAATAAAATTATTTCAGGAATGTGGTCTCAAACCAAGGCAGGACTCGCAGTTCTGATGAACTCCAGTTAGCAGCAGAAATGAATTTTCGGGGCTCGGTGAAAAGTGATGTTGCAAAACTCGTTACACAAAAAGCATTTTCACTCCAAGGAAAGGTGTCCAACTTACTGACAACAATAACTGGACACAAATGTGATTCATATGTAAAGCAAGACCTGATACCAGTAAAGAATGACCTCTGTAGACTTGTAAATCTAGAGTGTGGGGTTCACATATTTACATCGGGTCTATCTACGTTGCATGCATATATTCGATTATCTATCACATATATCACACCATCTCGAAATTAAATCATGGCAAGGCCGTAAAGAAGATAATAAAAAAACAAAAAAATATTAATAGAGGTGAATATTTTTGGCGAATTTTGAGAAAAAAACTGTCTTTCTGGTAGATATGTCAAGTCAAGTCGTCGGGCAACACTTCCCGTCGATTTTTTGATAAACACACTTTGTCTTCAGAAATAACAGGAATCGATTTTTAGTAGTTTTGAAAATAATGTCCAGTGGATTCGAAAAACAAAGAATAAAAAAGGTTTTGAACAATATCGTGTTTTAGACAACGCCAGCTTTTATGTGCATCTACAATTAATCTCATCAGACCTCCAAATTTCATAAAAAATGGTTCTACGTTACCTACCCGAAGTTTTCAGTCTACTAAGAATTCTGTTCAATGACTGGAAATGTTTGCGGTTATTTCGACTCTGATGACAATGTGGACACCTATATCACTTAGATTTTCTACATTCTTTCTATTAAAAATATGTATGTACCCAAATTTGCCAATGTTTTCATGATGTGAATTATAATAAGTAAATTTAAAATGAATATGAGTTAATATTCCTTGAAGTGTATCTTGAAAAGGTACTATTATTTTTTTGTCAATTCCTACGCAAGAGTGAAATAATAATTTCAACTTAAAAATAATGATTATAAAATAAAACAAACCGATTTTTTTGAAATAATGCTTAATCAACAAATAATTCATTCGTACGTTTTCTTCATTTTGTCCCCTGTGTGACGTGTCAACATGGTAGCCTGTTGGGGGATACTCTGACTGGCAATAAAATTGATAAACGATCAATAACAAAACAAACATCAATCACGTTCAATCAGTTCAAAATTCATTGGTTAAATTATTAGCTCATAAAAGCTTATACGAATAAAGGCATAATATTCCATACTTTTTTCAGTCTCAAAATTCTTTCAGTACGATCAATTCTGTGGTACAAAATTATATTTCAGCACATTAATAAACCTATATTTAATACAAATAAACTAGAGCACACTTATAATACTCGTCGCAATTTTAATGAAGGATTAATGGTACCTAAGCATAAAAACAAATATGGACAAAGAACTTTAGATCACATGATTCCTAGTTGTATAAATATGTCACCCACTGAAAAAAAAAACTGTATTAAAACTAAACCATTAATAAACACATTGAAAACTTGGCTAGCTGAAAGAAGCTATTTGTATTAGAAATAAGGAAATATTATTTTATTTATGATTTACTGCTTTCGTTTATGTTTTTATTTTATTCATTTTTTAAATTTATTTTTTCAGAAATATTTTAGAGTAATATTCTTGATAAATATTTATGTTTTAAGTTTATTATATATGTTTTTATTTTACATATTTTGTAACCTTGTCTGTAAATTTTATGTTTTGAATAACAATCTCCTGTTAGACAAACTACAAAAATGTAGTTTATAGGGACTTTTTGAATTGTGTTTTTTCTGTTGTAAAATTAAATTAAAAAAAAAAAAATTATGAAGAAGTCTAACTGCATTGTGTCAATCTTATGGGTTTTTTAAAACGTTCGGCGTTTCAAGATCAATGGTGATTATCAACACCTGCAAAGATCCAGCCTACCCTTGGTCTAGTAGCAATGCACGCCACTGATATGTAGGTACGTGTTTTTAAAGATTGCCCTATGAAGGGTAAAGAAATTGGAAAATTCCCACACACTTAATACGAAGGGCATCTTACTTCAAAATACCGGTGATCGATAACGTATTGAACTATTGATTGTACATACCTGTGCGTCACTCAGTTTTTATATGAAACTGTCCCGAAATAGTTATTTACTGGACTGCTTTTGGCACGTCGACCAAGGACTGCTTTTGTTTGTTTGTCGAATCAGAAATTAAAAAGTCGTTAAGCAAATTACATTACGACGATATTTATCGAAGTAGGTAAGTACTTGTATAATAGAGAAGGCTGACTTTCCCTGAATATTGTATGCGGAATGAGGAATGATTTACGGAATGTGTAACAGCTATTATTGTACTTCAATTGACGTAACAATAAGGATTTTTTTTAATGACATATTTATGCTCTGAACGTTATTGATTTTTTTTAAACTGTCAAATTCAACGTTTTTGTTCACCTAGTGATTCAAAAGTTTGATTATGTTTTATTGTATAAGAAGTCTGCTTTTACTATCTGGCTTCAAGTGGGGTTATTCCAAAGCCTCATAGCTCATGATGCCAATGGCGTTGCGAGTAGTAAAAAACACACTGACCCCTAGATTCCGACCCACCCCTCATACTTTTTTCTTTCCAAGATTTCCTCTCCCTCATTTCTTTTTAAAAAAAACCTACACACAGTATCCCCAAAGATTACATAGACCCTAAGGGAAATTATTTTCCTCAGTGTGTTGTTAATGTTAAAAAATAGTTTCTTAAATTTCAGACAGAAAAGGGAGTGCAAATTTCAGAGCTCAATTTTGTGATTTTGAAAAATAATTTATTTATTATTTTAGAGTAAGTATTCCAGTTTCCAGTTAAGGTATTGAATTATTTTAACATAATTAATGAAACTGATTAATCAAGTCAATCTCAGCGAAAATATTAGTAAAAATCAGTTTTACAGAATAAAATAGTAATGTTAGTCCACTCGAGTCGTTCATTTGTGCCGGCTCATGTTGATGAGTCGTGAGCGTACAGTCCTGGTAAACCATGCGACGGCTCAATTGAACTGTGACCCTTTTTGACAAATCTTGGAACCACTTAAGAAAGATTGTTTATTTATCTAAGAAAGATAAACATATCTCAGATGTTCGATAGTATTTGTACGATGACGCATCTTCAATTTTTGTTCAAATTTTGTTTATTTAAAATCATCGTAACGTGTTTAACTTCTACAAGGGTAAATTATGCCCATGATCTTGGGATATTTGGCGCCATGATGTTTCTTCAAGCATACCATTTGTCTCTAGGGTTCACACATTCGTGTGTGGAGATAAGAATAATTACCGCATTTACATGTGTGTAGGCACAGTACAGTATGTGGACGCCGCCTGACAGCCTCACAGTCTGACATCTAGACGGTATGTACCTACACCTATACGCTGGGAGATGGGAGTTGTGGGAGTTGGGAATCTTGGGAGTTTGGAGTCATGGGAGCTCTTAGTTGTGGGAGCTAGGAGTCGTGGCAGCTGGGAATCGTATGAGCTGGGAGTCGTGGGAGTCACGGCCGGCTCCTAATATGTGCCGGTCCCGAAATAAGCCGTCGTTCAATTGAGTCGTACTTTTGAATCGTACGAAAATATTGAGCTGGTACCGCTCTTAACTACACTCGGGGGGTTCCGTCCCTCAAGAATTTTGATTTGCACTGAACTACCATATATAAGAGATTAAATGAGTAATTAAGGTCAACTTGAAAAAAAATACGTTAAGAAAGTTAAGAATATTGGAACGGAGTGCTCATTCAAACTTACTCACGGTTGCGGTGGTGGTTACATTCAATTAATTTCATGTACGTAGAAACATAATTCAGCCATTTTTATTTTGAACCTCCATAACTTATTTAGTTGCGGTTTTCTTCCCTCGTATATCCTTGTTATTCGATGCCTTCAGTGTATCTAATGAGAACCATATATGTACTTTATATTTTTACAAAGTTTTTACACTTCATATTTTTACAACTTTTTATACTTAATATTTTTACAAGTTGTCATATTTTATATTTTTACAATTTTTTATACTTTATATTTTTACAAGTTGTCATACTTTATATTTTTATATGTTTTTATAATTTATACTTTTTATGCTCTATACATTTTTATGCTTTAATCTATTTACACTTTATACTTTTTTATACTTTACTCTTTTTTTTAGGTACCGTATTCACTATTCATGTTTACACTTTTTAACTGTTTCTTTTATATCGGTTAAGCTTTTGTTTTTTTTTGTTTCTTTTTTATTGTTGTTATATTTACACTTTTTTACCTTTATGTTAATGGCACATGTATACATATATTAATAAGTAAATATACCTTCATAATGCCATAAAATATTTTCTTGCTCTTTTGTTATTTCGGTTTTATATTTGATTATTTACATTTTTAGCTTATACGAAATTGTTTTACATGGTGTAACAGCACGTCCCCGGTAGACTTTAACCAGCCCCTAGAGCCATAGGTTTCATAATAATGGTAATGCTTAATTTTCATAGCACAGTTTAGTGAAGGTTCACCTCAAGTGCGCTTTACACTAAATAACTTAGCCAAATATAATTAGAAAATAACAGATATATTTTATGTATAGCTCACTTGCATCGTGCACAAAATCGCATCTAATTTTTTATTCTATAAATATGCTCAGGAATCGCCAGTTAAAGTCTTTCGGGTGCGTTCGATATGTTATTGAAAAAATTAATTTTTATGGGATATTTCTACAAATATTCATAAGTGAGAGTCTGCTGGTTATGAATATTTTAATTCATAGTTTTAATTTGCATACATGTAGCATATGTGTTATTTTCTAATAACATTAGGTTAGGTTATTTAGAGTAAAGCGCACTTGAGGTGAACCTTCACAAACATAGGCTATAGAAATGAACTATTATTATCATAACTTGTTCAAAAGTTTGGTATTCACTTTGTCATGCCTCATTATTAATAAATGAATTAAAAATTAATTTGTATTCACCACTATTAATATACATGTATCAACATGTTCCTAAAGCGATGCTATCTTTATCAGGAATATATATAATACTAAAAAAATAATAATGTCAAGTGTGAAAAAATAATCAACATAGAACACAATGAAGAAAGCATCGCTTTCGAAACATAGTAATTTTTAATTAATTTATTATTATTATAAAACCCATTACTCTAAGGGCCGGTATTTCGGTTGATTTTTAAACTCGGTTTAGTCATATTTACGTTCATTAAGTTGCTATATGGTACAGGATTACCACCAGATAACAACATGATGAACGTAAATATCTCTCATGCCGACCCAAATAAAACAACTGAAATAACGTCTGAGCGAATATTGAACATTGAATAATACGATGACCCATTTACTTCGCGTTTTAAAATTGCACTTACCCGTAATCGCATTGGTTTTGTTTTGTTGTGAAATATTCACAAGCGACGTACCTACAAAATGAAATAAAAATATATTGTGTCAGAAAAGTGATGCGGGTTTGAATGTGTCGTAATTCATAACGCATCTTTAATATGTGTGGATGCTCAAAGGTCCAAGTGGACTGTAAAATACGATGATAGATAAGTTATTTGATCGTGTAAATATTAGTTTGTACCTAAAAGCTATAGCTGAAATATATCTATTTGGATTAAAAATAAGGAAATATTATTTTATTTGCGATTTATTGCTTTCTTTTATGTTTTTAATTAATATATTTTTTTAATATGTTTTTGTAGAAATATTTTAGAGTAAGATTCTTGATAAATATTTATGTTTTAAGCTAGTTCCATATGTTTTTATTTTATATATCGTTTTTTTATGTTTTTATTTTACATATTTTGTAACCTTCTCTGTAAATTTTAAGTTTTAAATAACAATCTCGCGTTAGAAAAATTACAAAAAAGTAGTTTATCGGGACTTTTTGCATTGTATTTTTTTCTCTTGTAAAAAAAAAGACTGATGGCACTCTCGTAACTTATTTCAATTGAAAGATTGTTTTTGGGTTTTAAAGAAGTGATATGAGATTATTAGCTATCGATGATGGTTGTTACGAATTGACGATGTTGTGCGGCGATGTGAAAACGAGATTCCTTTCACGACGACAGGTAATGATCCGCTCTTGATATCGACGAAAGTACAAATAATTAGTTGCCAATAAAGTCACAAGTGGAGAGATATAATCATTTCTTCTTATTTTCTTGGTTCTTCTTTAGTAGGTAGGTTTTCGAGGATGAAATTCGTTGGAAAGAGAAGTCAATAATAAGGAAAGAAGAAAGGAGACGGGAAACAGAAATCCTATCAAGCTATTTCAATATTAAACAACGTGGGTACTCCAAACGAATCGGTAACAGGAATTTAACACAAAAAATCAATTGATAAAGGAGAAGCATAAGGCTGAATAGGAAATAAAATTAAATTTGGCAGGACGGTCTTCAATATTTCTTGAAAGCCTTATGGGTGGGGGTTGGGGTGCTTTATAGGTAGAAGCTGAGGAACTCATTTGAAATATTTTGAGAAAAAAACGCCTTTAACACTTAATTCTTTTAAATATTGAGATAAATTGTTTGTTGTCGGGTGTAAGTGTACACGGAATATGAAATGGAATAATTTTTATTGTAAACCAAGAAACATAAAAATTGTGTACATGTTAGTTTCACAATAACATATTCAATTTTTACAGTTTTCTTGAAAGATTTCAGCTCCCTTTCTCACCCAGAGTAATTTAAAAAATACACTAATTTTGAGAATATTTTACAAAGGAAGTACTAACCCTATTCATTTGCGGCTTTTTTTAAATGATTAAATGATCTTTCCCTGATAACACTATTTTTTTTCGTTGGGTTAGATGTGCTCCGTACACAATTCGTATCATAAATAAAAACCGATGTTCGCGCCTTTTAGATTTCTGTGATTCGACTTCTCTACTACCGTAAAACACACAAGGTATTTATTATTATTTCATATGTTTTATTATTTGTTTTTATAGAATAATGTAGATTCTTACATATTACAAGCAAAATTGCAATCCAAAATAATATTTTACATATGTTTTTATCGTCCAAAAAGTTCTCAATAAATATGTAAATAAAAAAGTTTATTAGATAACAAAATTTTTTCATATGTCTAAATACTAATGAATTATTTAACACTCAGAGCCACAGTCGTTTTAAAATGACGTTGAATATTTCCTAAACCATAAGTAAAAAAAAAATTAAATATACAAAAAATTTGCAAATAATTTCACTACACACAATCGAACATTAAATATTTTTTTATCCAAAGAAATTAAATTGGGTGAGAAAGGGTTAACTCTACAGTAACAATTTGTTCCATTTCATATATTTTTTTTTTAATTGATAAACTAAAGTTTTTAAGACAAGATTTTTGTGCATAGCGCAAAGGGTAACAATTATTTTTATAAACAATAATTATTAGCCTGAAACACTCATCCAAATTGAAAAAACCTTCCGAGAAAAGATAAATGTCGCCGACAGGACTCGAACCTGCATCCCTCTGATATCAGGTCAGATGCTCTACCGTTGATCTACGTCGGCTTATCGCAAACCCGCCAAGTTAATCAATATATACTAGTGTTATATTTTTTTGTTTTTGTTTTCTAAAATATTTAAATTGGCGCTGTCTGTGAGCGCGATGTACTTTTCGTTTAGCCTTAAGGTACCTCAATATCTAAATCCTTTTTTCAATGGTGGATTTCAAGATAGCTCAACATCCAAAAGAATTTTGAATGATAGATTTTAGAATCATCCGAATTGTATTAGTAATATGTTGGATTCCTGAATATTTTATTGATTAGTTCACAGTGCCGAGCACTGCATACCCACCGGTGTTGAAGGGTTGACTCACTGCTCTACTTTTGACCAATGTCGGGTTTAAGAAATGCCAAGAACAACGATAAACCAGTCAGCGTGGACACAAAACTTATATCGATTTAAAAGTAGCCTCCAAGAAATAGGGTAAGATTTTGCCTGCACGATAACAAATTTATTGTATTCCAAACAAAGAAATAGACGTGCAATATAAACTGGAACACTCGGTTCTTAAATGAGAATTTATGTTCGAAAATAATAAAAATTAAACATTTTGCTTGTTCAGACTCTTAGATACCTATTTCGCACTCGCCAATTTTAATCAATATATATATTTTTTTTTAATTTTTCAAAATATTATTTAATAGTTTCTATTGAAAAATATCCTTACCACTCTTCAAGAGGATCTGTAAATGACTCAATAAAATCAGAAAAGAGGTATTTAATATTATAATGTCTGTTTGTCCTCGATTTTCACAAAAAATTACTCGACCGGTGAAAATAGCACCGTTCGTTCTTATTAGTGCCGGAAAGATTTAGAGATTTAGTTCGAATGAAATCAAATATCTAAAACTGTTGCTATAACGTTTTAAAATTACCCGCCATGTTGTATTGAGGTTAACCCATATATATATCACTATGGTTACCCACAGATTACACATTCAAAATAAGAATGTTTTTTTGAGTAGAAAATTTAAAAAATGGTAAACACAAGTAGGTACCTACTTAAGAACTTTGTTATTTAGATACATTTTGAAAAAAAAAATCCAATGAATCTGTTTAGAGAAAGTAATAGTCATCACAAGGCATTACTTTCACTGTCAAATCAATTATGGCACCCAAACGACAAACAAGAATTCACAACTTCATAACTTTATTAAAAAAAAATCAATCATTCATTTTTATATATAGAGAAGATTTATTAGGAATCCTTTCCATATTTGTATACTTTCTTCTCGTTTCTACTACTGGCATCATTTATCGGATTATGGCATAGATTTGATATTACCGAATATGTGGTATTTACCAACATTCGTATTGCGTAGTAACGAATGAAAATGTATTATCAATCCACTCGCAACATACTGCCAAAGTATTTTGTATTTTACACACCTCCCTTCTTCCTATTTCCAATCTCTTTACACAGTTTTATATGCTGAAAAAATTTAATTAAATTAACTTTTTTTACATTCCATCAAAACCGTGGTTTCAACAATTTCCAGAAATTTCATCACTTTCCCAAATTTCATCACTTTCCGAAATTTCAACTCTTATTCGAATGAGAATTGGATATTGCTCCATTCCTTATCATCTTTTTAAAATTCACGTTGACTCCCCAAATTGTAATTTCTGTGGTCAAGAAGTGGGACTGAATGCTGTGGAAATGAGATCTCCGAGACGAATGTGTGGTAAAACCATGTATGATCGTGTGAAAAATGTTGAGATTCGTAAAGAATGCAAGGCTGATGTAAGCGTAGTGAGCAAGACTAAAAAAGGGACGTTTAGATGGTTTGGGTATGTAGAGCGAATGAATTAACAAAGGAGTGTAATATGACGTGAATCTGAATGGAAGAAGAAGCCGGGGACGTCCGAGGAAGTCATGGCATGATCAAGTGAATCAAATACTTGAATCGGGCCATGTGAGAAGTCGGAATAATTGAAGAGAATGTATGAGACGTTGTATGAAAGTGAATGAAACAAGAAGTGCGTGCCAAGATCGAGTTGTTTGGCGGTCCGTCCCCTCTGCCTACCCCTGCGTGGAAACGGCGTGGTGGTTATTTAGTTAATTAGTTAAGAGGTGGGAACTTTAGATCACATGTTTTTGGTTGTTTCTCTCTAAACAAATATCTTCTCTTCTATCAGGCCCTATCTAAAATGGCTTCCCCCCCCGTTCAACATTTCATCTCTTCGAAGTTTGAACTGGACTCCAATCCTCCACATAAGTTTGAAATTTGTCCATTTAAATAGTATTAATCTAAAAATTCACCTTCCCTATTTCCATAATTCGAAATGATGGCCAAGGGTGACAGCCAGAAAAATTGAAAAAACACTTTTTCTTGTTAACACCGCCCTTCCCATTATTCTGAAGGGAAACCCTTATAAAAAATATTTAATTGAAAGTTCATTACGATCTCTACTTTTACAAATCAAAAAAATAATAATTTATTAATTAAAAAATATGCTTTGTTCACACCGCTTTATAGATATATAAAAATAGCTATCTCTTGAATTTATTTTCATATTAATAATAATCTTTTTTTAAATTTCTAATATAAATTTGTTATTCAATATCTTAAAATTATTTTTTATTAGCATTTTTGATTAATTACTTACCTACTTTAATCAATTTTATTTTATGTTTATAATTTGTTTATTCTTAAATTATTGTGTTCTAATTTTTATCATTTGTTTATACTTGAAATATTTTTTTAGTATTCATATATTCCTGATGATGACAGCATTGATCTGTGTATATTAATAAAGTGGTGAATACAAAGCATGTTTTTTTAATTCGTTTATTAATAATGACGCCACAAAGTGAATACCAATCTCTTGAAGAAATTGTAATTGTTATTAATGTATTAAAAACATTTAGAATCAAACTCCAACGATGCGATGACAAATCCAGTTTTTTCCTACTCATTATCTCACGGTTTGGAAAAAAATCTTTGTTATTTTGTGATTGACTTAACACTTTATTATAATAAAGTCAATATTTTCAATACTAATTCGTTAATGCGGGAGATTAACCCAGTGCGGGTTCGATAGCTCCCAATGGTGCCAGTCGGCAAACACTTGTGTGGGTGCGCTACGCCACAACTAGTTCAAGACCACCAAACTCTGTACTTGGACTACTTAGGGGTAGTCGGATACACTCATATTATTCACACCTTTGGGCTAACCTTGACAAGGCCTTTGAATATTGTGTCTTTTCCAATGTAAAAGCTCGGGATCGTGTGGACTACTTTCGGGTTGTTGGCTGCTTCCTTCGTTATTTATTTCATTTTAATATTTTGAAGGTGGGTCATTTTATGGTGAGTGAACTTCTCCGTACGAAATGACAAATTTGTCATATTTGGATGCCAATAATGTTCTATAGAAGGTTGAAGGATGATCCATATTATGGTTAGTGAACTCAATCGTGGTTATTGTACTTATCAAGGATTAACATTACTTATTTATTATTTTTATTTTGAAGGTTGAGAGATGGGTCATTTTATGGTTAGTGAACTTAATCATGGTTATTGTACTTATCAAGGATTAACATTACTTATTTAATATTTTTATTTTGAAGGTTGAGAGATGGGTCATTTTATGGTTAGTGAACTCAATCATGGTTATTGTACTTACCAAGGTTTAAGATTATTTATTTAATATTTTTATTTTGAAGGTGGAGAGATGGGTCATTTTATGGTTAGTGAACTCAATCATGGTTATTGTACTTACCAAGGTTTAAGATTATTTATTTAATATTTTTATTTTGAAGGTGGAGAGATGGGTCATTTTATGGTTAGTGAACTCAATCATGGTTATTGTACTTACCAAGGTTTAAGATTATTTATTTAATATTTTTATTTTGAAGGTTGAGAGATGGGTCATTTTAAGGTTACTGAACTTATCAATTTCTGAGTAAATTAATTGTTATTTATGGTTATTAAACTGAAAGGTTTCCATACTTAAAGGTTATAATATTATAATTTTTAAACAATAATAATAGATTGAATACTAATTATAGTAATAATAAATAATACGTATCTTTAAAAAATACTATACTTTACTTTGGTCTTAAAACAGAACCGTTAAATAGTATGGAGTGGTGTTATCGAGCAATGCGCCGATAATAGGGGCCAAAACAATCTTACACCAAAATTTGATCAAAATATGTATTTAACATGAACAAATTCACCATCGATAAAATGGACTAATTTCCGGAAGAATATTTATAAATATTCTTGTATTTCCCATCCCCCAACCTCTAAAAGAAAATTACATCAAACCTGAATAGCACTGCGTATGTACTGTCGATAAGTGATTTAACCATCATTTTAACTTTCCCTTAACGTTCTAGAAAACAAATTATTATAACAGGTATTTATAATATTATAAATAGGTATATTAGTTGTAAGACTCTAGTTTTAAGCCATAGTTGTACGTCATTTTGCAGTATTGTATATAAAATATGCACTTGGTCATAGATATGTATTCGTTTTAAATATGTACTAGGTTTATATATGTGTTAGGTTTATATTCTAGTTATACATACTTAAGTCTAAATTGTAAGCCACTAGCTATAACTTTTAGTTGGTAAGTCACTACCTATAAGCCATAGATGTAAATCATTAATTATAAGTCACAGTAATTAATCCCTAGCCATAAGTCTTAGTTGTAAGTCAATAGTTACTTACTTATAAGCCATTAGTAATAAAGTTTAGGTGTAAGGTTTGGTTGTACGTCAAGTGATATGTCATTTAATTAATTGTAAAGCGCCCTTGAGGTGATTTTCCCACGAAAACGCGCTATAGAAGTAATACAATTATTATTATTAAATTAATAATTATTTTTATTGAGATTTAAAAACCTCATTGTAATATTTAATCATTTCCCACTCAGAGTCCCAGATGCGACTGAAATCTTTTTAATTTCTGTCCGTTTGTCCGGTTTCATCTTTCATTTAGGTTATGTTAATATTTTTTTCTTCAATGATTAAATATTACAATGAGGTTTTTAAATCTCAAAAAAAAAATTAAGAATTACAAATTGAATTCTTTAGCCTTTAAAAAAAAGTCAACAGATGTCTCATATAAATAAAAAGTAGGATTTTAATCCGAGACACTGTTTAAGTTTGCAATTGAGTTCGGGTAGAACTTTGTAAACATAATAAAAATAGCTGCCAATAATAAGAGATTAAAAATGGAAAATAATATTTACAAATCTTGAATTTGAGATATGATATCGATGAAGATGACACAAATTGAACTGGTCTCATTAGCTAAGTCGGTTGAGCGTTGCCCCGGATAGGCAGAGGACCTGGGTTCGAGTCCCAGATGCGATTGAAATCTTTCTAGTTTCTGTCCTTTTGTCCGGTTTCATCTTTAATTTAGGTTATGTTAATATTATTTTATTCAATGATTAACTTATTATTATTATTATTTAAATAATTAGATGAAATATTGATGAAAATGCATATTCCAGTTGGATAAGTTAACTAACCACTATTTCTCACCTTCAATATAATAAAATTAAATATTGTAAATAAAATCAAACCACAATACATTGACTAGGTTCGTTAACCATAAGCTAGAAATTATTCAAAAAGCTATGAGATGTATATCATTTGTTTATGCTGTCATTTATTCAAGGGGCGGACCTTAAAAAGTTCATAGGCATTTAGACATTAAGGGCAGACAGAGGGCCCTGTGGACAACCTTACTATAATATACATTTTGTTTTTCCTTCAACTCTGAAACGAAGGTTAAGAACACTCTTGAAGGGTTAAAATCTAATATTAATAATGTTCTCGTACATGAATATATTATTTGATGACATTTGTGCGGAAAATTATTTTCAACGATAATTTTTTAAATTTTTTTTTATTTAAATTTTATTATGAATACATATAAAATATTTAATAATACAGATGTACTCGTATCTTAAAAAACTAATTACAAAAAGGTATACATTTATTTAACATAAACTACCCAACTCAATAGAGAAAGATTTCTCGTGTTTGAGTTGGGGAGCAGCGCCATGTAGCGACAATAATTGTAACTAAGTATAGAAATAAAATACATCTGTAATATATTATTATAGATAGAATTTGTTTTGTTTTACATGATAGTTATTGCATAATACATTATCTATAAAATATAAGAGTAAAATACATGAAATTACGAATGCAACAATAAGGCGTATACAAGATAAACATATTGCATTTCTCAATACTACATACTCCACACAGTATCTTCCTGTAAAAAAAAAAAAAAAATACACATATATGTATATAAATTTAGCAATGTTTCTAAATGATATTATATATATATATATATACATTTTTTTTTTTTTATTATTTTTTTTAAGAACATTTTGATTTTTTATTTATCATTATTATTATTTTAATTTTTCTTTATAATTACAGTTGTTCTGAATCAACGAATTACTAGCAGCGTTACTCTGCTAAGGTATGTGTACAGTCAACTTGAGCTGTGGAGTTCAGTAATTATTTTTGTACGATTTGCCAATTTCAAATTTTTGTAGGCATTTTTATCTACGGAACGAAAGGGACTTGTAAATATTTCAAGATTGCCAAAAAAATATTATTTCAATTTTAATACAAATTTATTATTTTATATTTCACAATTTCATTTTTATTTATTTTTTTATTATTGCACATTTTTGTTTAATTACTTACAAACATTCATCAATTATTGTTAATTTTTGTATATGCTTTTAATTTGTCTATTCTTGCGTTATTATTTTTCTATGTTTATTATTCTTGTCATTATTTTTTAGTACACCGTGTATCCTGTTGAGGGAAGCTTCGCTTCCGAAACATGTTGAAATTTATATATTAAATACTGTTTTATAGAAAATATTTCATGTCCATTGGATTGAAAATGACACCACAAAGTGATTTTATATTTATTGAAGAAGTATTTTTGTAATCATCGAATATTAATAAATCTCAAAAGAAACATAAAAACGTAGCGATCTTTTTTTTTATCTTCCATTTGGTATATAATTTGAGATTAAATTCGTTAATATTATAATCAGTGTTTAAATAATACAAATAAGTTTATATATTTCAATAAGTTATTCCAATAAATTGAATTATGTATTTTTGATTTGAAACTTCAACAAAATCGTCATCAATATTTACAAAACAAAATTAGATTATTGGTGAAATTACTCGTCGTAGACATGTCAGCATAACGTTTTTAAAAAACTTTTGTTTCAGGAAGTTTATGCCCCACTATCCAAATAACGAAGCAAAACAAATGTTTTATTATAAAAACTAATTTTAGCATTAACTTCTCCTAGAATTAAAGTTTTCCGGTTATATTAAAATTTTAGAAAAAATAATGGAAACACTAAAGGGTTATCCCCTCTTTCACATTACGTGGTAAATAAACAATTATTCAAAGAAGCGCTAAGCATTCATATAAATATCCCAGGAAGGAAATTTACAATCAATTAAAGATCTGAATCATTATGAATCAACATATTTATTCTTAATGAATTATTTTTTAAAAATATAAATATCACACAAAAGTCCCAACTGCTCCCACCGTCTGGAGCCAGTGAGACTATGGCATCCTCAATTTGGCAATGTTGTGAGGATGAAGGTATTGGGGATGGGAAAGAGAATGGGGAAAGAGGAAGGTGGGGAAATACTTGGCTATTCAGATCTGTTCACCAAACACGGCTAAAAGCCATTTTTAAACAACGTTTCAATTATGCATGGTGGTCTTTCATATTCCACTCTGGAACGTGCGTAAATATACCAAATATTATTTTTAAATTAATTAATTGTGAAACAACACAAATTAATTAAATAAACTTTACTTGCGCACGCTGTGATTTGAATCCACGACCTTCGGACTCGTAGTCGAGAGCCTTACCCCTCGACCGTGGAGTCCGTCAACTTACAAATTATTTCTTAATTACACATTACTCAATGATATTTACACGGAAAAATCAAGAGAAATATTAATTATCTTGATTGTTGCCCATTGCGCTTAGTAACATACTCGCAAGAGGATTTTAAAAGTACCTACTGCCTTTCAAACGTATATTATTACCTTTTTATTTGTTCATTTTGTGAACATAGTAAAGAAACGAACCCATTTCCCGAGAAAGTCACGCTGCTTTCATCATTTTCCGCCAGGTGCAATATTAATAAATGTTAATGCAGGCAAAACATTAGGGACGTCGGAGAGCGATTATTTTTTTATTCAAAACTGGCTTTAGCATTTATCAAAATCAATTCAGAAATATGAAATGTATCGTACGTATGTTTTACAAAATATTTTTTAATTATGAATGTCCTCAAGAAATACTTTGAAGATTTTTCTAAAAGTGGTATAGGTTGTAGTTTTTCATAAACACCAAATTCATTTTTTTTATTTTTTTATTTTTTATTTGAATTACTTGCAAAACTTTGGTTAACTTCATTAAAATAAAACATACCGGGAATGCATTGAAATTATTTTTCTCCACTTTCAAAAACTATTTTTAAAATTTTAATATTTTGTAAAACATACGTAGGACGGTCAGAAAGGGTGATATTACTGATTTTATTTTGATAAATGACAAGCCTATGTAAATTTAAGTGTTTTTGCCGTATGGTGTAATAATGTTATCATCATTTAGTCCCTCTCCTACGTCCTTCTCTCTTAAATAGCGCACGTTTGGATGTATGTGTGCACGCTGATAGTGGTTCAAATTGATTCCTAATAGTTTGGAATAAGGGCTTAGGTAGAGGGGAGTTCAAATTATTAATGCCCATTAATAACACACGCATAGATTGGAAGAAAATAATAATTACTGAATAATGTAGCTCGCGTAACTGGAACAATTGGTTCCTTAGAACGGACAATCTGCCTATCTCGGAACTAATATCGACTTGAGAAGACAATAATACTTGTGCACATTTTAATTATTTTCAATTGTTTAAATATTCTCAATTAGTTTTGTATAATACCATGTACTTTATATTATGTCATTTGATATATAAATGTATCTACGTAATGTAATAAATAAATAAATATTTCTAATCAGGAATTAGGTGAAAATATATCGTTTTTCTCCATTTTTTTAATAAAGTACAATTTTGATATTTTTAATAAGGGGAACTTCCATAATCAAAAGATTGCCATCAAAACCACCAAAAAATGTTGTAAAAAAATGTTAAGATAACAAAAATCTTCATGTTTTTTTTTTAATCTCGCCTTTGTACAGAACGATTCTATAAATACTAAAGATAAAGGGTTAGAGATATCTGACAACAATCATTTTGTGTTAGGTGCGTGTTTTCAAAGATCATCGCAATCAATGCAACATGCAAACCGGCTTCCAAAAAAAATCTTGTTACAACATTGTTATTGTTGGCGATGTTTCACAATTCTATGGTGTCACGACATCATTAGCGGAAAATGTACCTAGATCATTAGTTAACACATATTAAATGCATCTAATTAGATTTCACAATCTTCCCGATCTGGCCTCACTCATAGATGCAAAACATTAATAAAAAAATTTGAAATGGTCCGAAAAAAATCATTTTACGCTGATGTGTATCGGCATTGCTGAGAATTTTTTTTTTTGGAATAAAGTTATGAAGTCTAAATTCTGCCTTGTTTTTCGGGTGCCATAATTGATTTGACAGCGAAAGTAATTAATGAATTGTGACGATTATTACTATCCCTAAACAAAGAAACAAAGAAACATTAATTGGAAAATTATATTTCATTCCAAACATTTATTTTTTCAAAATGTATCTAAATAATAAAGTTCTTAAGTAGGCACCTACTTGCGTTTTCCCCTTTGAAAATATTGTACCCAAACAAACCTTCTACTTTTAACATGTAATCTGTGGCTAACCAGAGTAGTATATCTATGGACTAACCTCAATACAACATGGCGGGTTCCATGTTTTTAATACTAATTTTAAAACGTTATAGCAACAGTTTTCCATATTGGATTTCATTCAAACTGTTTTCTAAACCTTCCTGGCACTGATGAGAACAAACTGTGCTATTTTAAGCGAAATCGAGGACAGACAGACAGACAAACATTAATTTTTATATATATAGAAGAGATATTAGCTTCAAAAGTAGTCAAACTCAGCCTATTAAAGACGAAATATTTTTATTAATAAAACGTATGTACATAAATTAGTGTATACAATTTGTGGATGGAAGAGAAGTGTACATTGATGCAGTAATTTATTGGTTGTTAAATAATACATTGTACATGTATATGTGCAGTAGTAAGTATATTATATTTAATTTTAGTATTTAATTTAGTCAATTTAATTTAATTTTAGTATTTAATTTAATTTAATTTTAGTATCGATTTAATTTTAGTATTTAATTTAATTTTGGTATTTAATTTAATTTTAGTATTTAATTTAATTTTAGTATTTTATTTAATTTTAGTATTTTATTTAATTTTAGTATTTAATTTAATTTTAGTATTTAATTTAATTTTCGTATTTAATTTAATTTTAGTATTTAATTTAATTTTAGTATTTAATTTAATTTTCTTATTTAATTTAATTTTAGTATTTAATTTAATTTTAGTATTTAATTTAATTTTAGTATTTATATTAATTCATTTAATTTAATTTTAGTATTCAATTTAATTAATTTAATTTAATTTAATATTTCGTAACAACGATAATATTATTAAAAATAAATACATAATATTTGAGTAATCAGAAAAAAAACAAACCAGTTGTTATGTAAAACATAAGGCATTGTATTTAACAAAAATTAAAAAAAATATATATTCTTTGAAATGTTTTGGACCAATATTAGAAAATTTATCCCACAGAAGAAAAATGAATCATGAATTCGAGAATCTAGTTCAGCGTGAAACCATCGTAAGATTATGTTGTTCCAAAAGTCTGATGTGGGTTTAATTTTTTTTTAACATGCATAACGCACAATAGTCCCTACTTCTTTTTGTAAAATTTTTATTATTGTTATTTATATTAATACATTGTCTTTAAAAAAAGCCATAAATAAAAAAAAAATATTAATTTTCTAAAATGATATATTGAATTGAAGTACCTGGATATACAGATCAAGTAAACAAATACGTCTAAAGCCATTTAGAGCAACGTTTCAATTTTGAGTCGAACATGTCTCAAATATACCGTCTGGTATTTTTATTTAATTAATTTTGAAACAACAAGAATTAATTAAATAAAATTTCTGCTGCAACAATATTAACATGTTTCGGAAGCGAAGCTTCCGTCATCAGAATATATACTCGTATATACACTTTAGTATACTTTGACTTCAAAAAAAGTTTTGTATGAAACAGGCCGCGCAGCCGTTCCTCTCAAGGGCAAAATTAATTACGCGTTTGATTAAGTAGTAGTATTAATACAGCACAAATAACACTGCACATCTGTTGTTTAATACGTATTTTAAACATAGTTTAAAACAACCAGTGTTTAAGTATCACATTGCGTCGTATTACAAGTAATTATATAAATTGGTTCTAATGAAATGCATCGCTATCTTTAAGAAGGATTTATTTATATTGAATCATTTAATCGGTAAAACGTGCAGTTAAATACTAAACGAAAACCCATTGGGCTTTTATGTACAAACATATACATACACATTATAAAGAACAGGTATAATAACGGTGACCTATAGCACACAAGTGAAGTTTTAATTAAATACAATTACACCTTTTGTAAAGCATCTTCTCAACATTATTTATTATGTTAATAGATAGAGGCAGAGGAAGGATGAAAGTAGAGTGAATGCTGTAGAAATGAGATCTCTGAGACGAATGTGTGGTAAAACCTTGTATGATCGTGTGAAAAATATTGATATTCTTAAAGAATGCAAGGCTGACGTAAGCGTAGTGAGCAAGATTAAGAAAGGGATGCTTAGAGAGTTTGGGCATGTAGAGCGAATGAACGAAGAAAGGAGTGTAATATGACGTGAATTTGAATGGAAGAAGAAGCCGGGGATGACCGAAGAAGACATGGCACGATCTAGTGAATCAAATACTTAAATCGGGCCATGTCAGATGTCGGAATAACAGAAGAGAATGTATGAGACGCTGTATGAAAGTGAATGAAGCAAGAAGTGTATGCCAAGATCGAGTTGTTTGGCGGTCCGTCCTCTCTGCCTACCCCTGCGGAGAAACAGCGTGATGGTTAGTTAGTTAGTTAGTAAATAGATAGTTTGTGGCGAATTTACATTAATTATTGAATGCATAAAAATCTGCTATTCATATTGCTTTAAATCTTATAATAAACCTGTAGTATTCTTTTAGAGAGAATTAGTATTCATAATTATTAGTCATTTTTTCTGCAACACTTACACAACTTACTATCAACCCTCACACATCAACAATAAATAATATGATTTAAGAGGAGCGGCTGCGCTGCCTGTTTCATAAATATCTTCATTTTGGATTTGAGGCCAAAATACCCATCCAAACTGAATGATATATTTTTTTAAATTAAAGGTTTAGTAAACATCTAGTATAGATAAGGAGTATTTTTGTTTTAAATTATGAAGTTATAAGCCATGAAAAAAAAATCATAATTTTATATGCAACTTATAGCAAAAATATAAAATCAGGTCGATATTTTAAATTATGTTCGGTAAATTTGTGTTCCAACATAAATTGGTCGTTTTTCAATTAATTTAAAGTCCACGATAATGCTTATTTTAATATGTCTTTAAATTTTAAATTACATTATATTTTCAAAGTAGATGTAATTAAAACTTTTTTTAAATCACCGTTGTTAAAGGTGCCTCTAAAATCGTGAAAAATTAATTCTTTTAATGGCCTATATTTCATAATGTAAAACAAAAATAAATAAGTTACTTCTAATCCGTACTAGATATTTACTACACTTTTTGATGAAAAAAAATCATTAGGTTTAGGTGAGTATTTTGGCCACAAATTCAAAATTATGTTTTGTATGAAACAGGCCGCGTAGCCGTTCCTCTTAACATTAACAGCTTACCCGATCATTCATTCTGAAACTCCACTAAAACTTTCCGAAATGTTTGAAATGATAAAGAAAGTTAATTTTCTATTCATTAATAAAAAAATGTTAGGCTGCTTTTAAAAATACATTGTATTACATAGTCCTACACAGGTATGGTTATTTTCAGATGATATTTTTTTCTAACTAATCCAGAAATTTCTGAAAATAAAAAATGTTATAATATAGTGATTAACAATGTAATAATATAGTGAAAACAGTAACATGTAAAATATCTATTATTTGAAAGGAATAATAAATATTAATTATTATTTAAAAGAAATAATAAATATTAAATATTATTTGAAAGGAATAATAAATATTCATTATTGTTTCAAATGAATAATGTGTATTAATTATTATGTGAAAGGAATAATACATATATATATATATACTCGTATATTAATTATTATTAAAACAACATCATCAAATATATTCAAAGAATATGAAACGGAAGGAGAAACAGATTAAAAACAAAAAACATTTAAGGATGTGACCGACTCAAACTCGGGGACCTCTGCTCTATCCGGGAGTAACGCACAGTGGAAGTGTAACCCATTAATAATAAGTTTATTCTATTCATTTATTATAAATCCTTCAATGTTAATGGTGTTCATTATCCATTACTGCGAAAAATACCACGATACAGTTAGTAGATCACACATAGAATTAACTAGAATACTTCTTAGTCTTGCTTGATTAAAACTACAATCAACGTTTAATTATGGCTATGCAGGTAGGGAACCTACCTTGATTACAATACTGATTATAATGATGATAACTGCTAATTGTGACGGATAACCCTCTCAAGTCCGCGATAAATCCTATGGAAAAACTTTTAAAATGTGGTACCTGTTTATAGACTAAAAATCAATTTATCAATCGTAAAATCGACTACAAGTATTATATCGTCTGCGTTTGGATCAACGGCGTTATTATATACCTTTTGGGAAGGAAACTTAAGACGTCTTTACACGATCATTTTTTTTCGTCCAGTTTCTGTGTGGATTGTTTTTTCCATGGAATTTTTTATAGAATTTTCCATAAAAAAAGAAAACTCAAGAGCAATCTGGATGAAAAAAAATATCGTCTAAGAGCGTCTTTAGGCCTTAGTGTAACCATAACCGTTATGCTGTTTATGCCACGGTGGTTCAAGCTAGGTCTATTTTTTCTTTGCCAAAAGATGGGGAATAACGCCTTTGACCAAAACAGAGTTTGAGAACCAATCAATGATAACAGTTCTAATAAATGAATGAATTTTAAAAAAATGGAAAGTTTTCACTGTCATGCAAACAGAACTAAAAATTTTTTTGCCGAAAATTTAATCAAACCTAACCTAATTAATAGTGTTTAAAATTTTTTTAGTAATTTTATTTTTATTTGAAAAAAAAAATGAATAAAAAAAAAGAAATATTAAGTAGGTTAGGTTAGATTAGGTTTTCGTGTTAGTTTTTATTTTATTTTGTATTTTAATGACTTTATATCACTTTAATAAGTGTGCCGATTCATACGCGTGTTGGTTTATCATGGAACCTTGAACCGTGTTCATCGTCTGATTTATAAAAGTCGTCGTCCGTCTCGTTTCGGTCGTCGTTACCATTTTCTAACTCCGTCAGTATTTTGTTTACTGAAAGTTAGGAATACCATTATTTTTTTAAGTGATTTTTTTAATTATATGAATACCACACAAGAGTTCCAAACTGCTCTCAACCATCTGGAGCCAGTGAGACTATGGCATTCCCAATTGGGGAATGTTGTGCGGCTGAAGGTATTGGGGAGGGGAAGGAGAAGAGGTATTCAGATCTGGTCACCAAACACGGCTAAAAGCCATTTCAAGCAACGTTTCAATTCTGAATGGTGGTCTTTCACCAGGGCGATACTGAAAGTATCTTCCACTCAGTTATTGTAACATACAAAACAAATAAGGAGTAAAAGTTTTAAGAGACCCGAGATTTTTTTTTTTGTTACGTCCTGCTTTTTGGACGCTGCGCAGTGACGGGTTAAGCTTAATTTTCATTAAATACGTTAATATAATTGCATGTGCAGGTATGCATGAATAATGCATATAATTAATATGTAGATTGACACCTGAAGAGTGGTTAAACAGCATCATGAAACCAGGCCATTGCTGAATTGAACAACAAAGTGAAACAATTATGGACCCATGTCAATTAGCGTATAATATTGTTTGTGTAATACTAACCCTGACCTTTCTAAGGCAGAACCCTATTCGGATCACGAGGTAATGTTGAGGTTACAGGCATGAAAGACCTAGAGTTGCGGAATAAATCTTTGAGAAAACTTCAACGATGAAAAGGGTGTTATAAATTGAAATTTTCCTTATGAAAAAGCTACCGGAAAACAAAGTTAAGTTCATTAAAATAAAGGTGTATCATCATAAACTATTTTTTGCACACTTTTTGGAATATATTTCTTTTCTTCTTTTGTTGAGGTAAAAACAGTTTTCCAGGCTTTACGCACTGGAAGTTCCTGCTGTTCACTAGGCAGTTTAGTAATAGATACGCAGATGTAACTGCACGGAACGTAAGTACAAGAAGGCTATACTACCGTATATTTTCAATCAATATTAATTTAACCTAAGTTAACTATATGTTTTATGTGTACCCATATCTTTTACTGTTATATCCTTCATGAACTTTTATTCTTTATATACTCTCTGATGTCACTGCCAATGCCACACTTAATATTCTATATCCTTTTCCTCGTAGTTAACTGTGACACGCAATTATTGTTTATGGTATATTTATACCTTTGATATTAAATAAATAAATAACCGGTGCTGAAAACGGGGTAAGTCGGTAACCAACTCTGAGAATCTATCTTGGACCTTTCAACCGCTAAAAGAGTCCTATTCCTTAGAGAACGATTAAGAGAAAAAGAGAATTTAATCTCTGTAAAATACTCCAGCTCCATTTCATACAGTGCCAATTTTTTATAAGCACATTAGGCAACGAGAAATGAAAGTATACGAAATGATTTTTTTTTAAATACTGAAGCTTTTAGACAAGTACTAATTATTGAAGAAGGAGAGGTCGCCCGATGGTATCCATAAAATAATGAAAACGGCGTACCCCGGAAATACGCTACAAAGCAATAATGGGCTAAATTTCAAAATAGGTCATATACGGAGAAGTTGAAGGTTGAAGGGCGTAGAACTTTTTCATGGCTGCGAAATAATCGTTAGTGTAGTGATCAAGGTGTGGACGAGTTATTCTAGTTAGTTGAAGATGGAAAAACAAACAAGGGAGGCGAGCGCGGATGTTATTTAAAGTCAACACAATATTCTACCAAAAAAACTGTATTTTAAAAATTTATTTAGCCATTTGACTGGTCAGTTGCTGAGTTGACATCGCGTCTGGATCCCACCCAGATATCGTGAGTTCAATGACTCGACTGGTTAAATCCTCTATCACGACACAAGCAACATCTTCCGATTACTATAATGGTAATAGGAGATTTAAAAATATTGTAAGGTTATTCGTTACCCCTTTGAATGTTTGTCTTTCCAACCAGACAAAATTTTTGAAACTTTCAGTCTATTTTTACATTTCTTCTGCCAAATTCTAAGAGTATGGATTAGTTCTATGGCCAAATCCTAACTCTGCAGTTAATAAATAGCCTCGATTCCTCTTAGATTTATTATATTTATGTTTTTAACTCTTGTCTAAATAGCATTGTCTGTTTTGGACAAGATCGGTCGAGTAGGCACGCCGCTGTACTCATTAAGGAGAATACATAAGTCAAAACTATTACTAAAAGCTGTATGTACTATGTCACCACGAATATAAATAATAGACATAAAAATCGTTGGCAAGCAAAATCTAGAATTGTTTGATGTAAGAGAGTAAGGAAGTTTTTTTTTATTTTGCAAATAATTTAGTAAGAAAGAAAAAAAAAGTTAATCGACAGAAACTGTCACAGATAATCTTAACAATAAAGAAGTATTTTTATGGCTTGTTTCTTACTAATTTTCTATTGGAAATATAAATTATTTAGTAGTTTACGCTTATATTTTTTTAATGTAATTAACAATTTTATTGTAATTTTAATGAACAGGAAAAGTTTCAATTTATTCATTGTATTATTTTGGTTTTCATAAAGTAAACCAATTCGTATTAAAGATTAATCGAAATAGTTATTTCACTGATAGCTTCCCCTTTCAATCCCATTTAGAGTAATTTGTTTTATTTATTTTGGCCTACCAAGAAAACAATAGCGTAATTTATTTTCACAGAAAGCAATCAGTTTATGACTTTGACATTGACCTTGAAGGGACAGTATGGCAAAATGAAAATATTGAGTTAGTATTGACATTGATAATAATTTGGAAGCTATCAAAATAAAGAAGATTATAGTGGTAGTAAAATAGTAAGGTGACCAATTTAATTAATTACTCAATAAAATTAATATGAATTATTTGTTTACACCACTGTTTAATAAATAATTATCAACGTGTTTCGGAAGCGAAGCTTAGTATCCTGTTGTATACATTTCATGCTATACTTGTCATTTTTTTTAGCATGCTGTGTATCCTGATAAGGGAAGCATTGCTTCCGAAACATGTTGAAATTTGTATATTAAACGGTGGTGTAAACGAGGCATTTCAATTTAATTATTTATTAATAATGACAATTAAGCTCAGCTTAGGGGGGGCGTGTTATTTTTTTGTTATTTATTTATTTATATGTTATATTATTCAATACATGTTTTCAGTGTGTTTTTAAGGTGAAATTTAAAATCTTTTAAAATGTCATTTATGTTTCTGATTTGTTCTAGTAACGGATAAAAGATATTTATACTTGATGGAATAACTATTATGACGCAAATCCCAACTTTTCAATTTTCCAGAGCTCAATAGTGGACTAGTGACGCATTTGTCCATAGACGCTC
This sequence comes from Halesus radiatus, assembly GCA_022606495.2. Lineage (NCBI taxonomy): Eukaryota > Metazoa > Arthropoda > Insecta > Trichoptera > Limnephilidae > Halesus > Halesus radiatus. The sequence goes on along the minus strand of JAHDVE020009688.1, from coordinate 37,078 downwards.
AGTTTACTGGTGTACCCGCCAACAAAATATTCATTTCAATGTAAAAGCATTATGCTAAAAGTGTGTTATTTTTAATATTTAAATTTGCGTCATCTGTGGCGCGTTTCACGTTTTTTAACCTTAAGAAGTTTTTGTATGCCACGTATATGTTCGGTTTGTGTTTTTCTGCGCAATTTTGATACGAATATTTATACAGGTTGATGCAGAAGGATGCTACGAAAGTGTGCACACCTACTTATCAGTTTTTGTAAAAAAATGAGAGGTAGGTTAGGTTAAGTTATATTTACAGGTTGATGCAGAAGGATGCTACGAAACTGTACGAGACACCTACTTATCACAATTTTGTAAAAAAATGAGATAGGTTAGGTTAGGTTAAGTTATATTTATACAGGTTGATGCAGAAGGATGCTACGAAACTGTGTACGAGACAACTACTTATCACAATTTTGTAAAAAAATGAGATAGGTTATGTTGCCGTTTAAAGTGATACAATGCGAAGTAATGCAAAAACACGTGTTTTTGATTTTGAAAATTTGATCGTTTGGAAATATTGTAGATGCCATTTTGCCTTTGTTTTATTCCAGCATTTTTTTGGTAAGATTTTATAAGCCTATAGAAAATCATTGAATTGTAAAATATCCTACTTACGAACTCCTTTTCGGAAATCGTTTTATTGTAGAATGTGACAAATTAAGTTCCCTAAAGTAGAAGTGAAAAACATTTCAATATTTGTTCCTGAACTCCACAAATTAAAACAAAATATGCATTTTGACGATGTTTTTTATATACATCAAAACAGGCGGCCCGTGTTAAGCGGGAATTTCAACCTTATCACCAACTACATAAGGATTGTGTGGTTTCGTTGGAATTTTACGATTTGGATCCCTTTGCAACGATATTTGTAATACATATCTGAGCCATTTTGGTCGTTTGTGCATATTTGAGCTATTTTTGTCGTTAGTGCATATTTGAGCCATAATGGTTGTTAATTCATATTTGAGCCATTATGGTTGTTAGTGCATATTTGATCCACTATGGTTGTTAGTGCATATTTGTTATATTTTAATAATAATAATTGGATGATTTCTAGAGCGCCGTTTTTTGTGAATCTCCGCGATGGCGCTGTACAAATATTAGTTGCTAGGTTTTATCTTATTATGTTCAAACATATACAGAAACATTCATACCTGGGAGGTCACTTCAGATCGACACGTTATATTATAAAGTTTTACTGTGGGAAGATATAATTTTGTACGCACAGTACACAATATCAGAAAACACTACACTTTGCATGATATTGCAGTTATTATTTGGCATTGTTAGTGCATTTTTGGCATTGATAATGCATGTATCGCCATTTTATAGTGGTTATATTCCTTAGTCTAAATATGTCACTTGAAGCCAGCCCTGTTCATGTATCAAAACGGCTTAGTTTTTAATTAGGTTTTTACCGACAATAACTACCTCGTTATAAACTTATCATCTGCATAAATAGATCGGCTTCGATTAACACATAGCAATCATTCAGCGCCATCAAGTTGCGACTGTAGACTGCAAAAAGGGTTTTATTTTTATTTTATCGTCGAAGGAAATTTTAATCCGGTATGGCTAAGTGGTTTTCAGTTCTTGTTCTGATCGCTCTGTGTGGTGACTATGGATTAGGCATTAAATTCCGTAAGTATTTAAAAAGCTAATTCATTAGAGTTATTATTTGAGACACTTAAATAAGTATCTCAAACAATAAGAATGGTAAGAAGCAATCAATATTCGTGGAGAGAACTAATCGAAATGTGATACTCCCCAACTAAAACACGAGGATTGATTTCTTTACTGAGGTGGTTGGTATTCTTAAAAATAAAGTAAATAAAACAATTGCAAAATTTTATTAATCATCTTGAAATCTCGTCGAATAAAGCTTTGAAAGTGTTGGGATTTATGTTAAGAATATGTAGCCAATTTAAAAACATTCACCACATCAAAAATTGTACATGTCATTAGTTAGGAGTCAAATATAATACAACTCAACAGTGCGGTCACCAAGTTATGCTATTCATTCCCCCACAGTAGAAATAATTCATGCGTAACTTTGAACAATGAACAATATATTTGTTTAATTAAAGGTTTAGTAAATATCTAGTACTGATGAGAAGTATTTTATTTTTTGTTTTAAATTAATATGTCATGAAAAAAAAACAATTTTTATAATTTTATAGGCAACTTCGAAAATTATTTTCGGGTATTTAAAAAAAAAGTTATATTTGCTATGTAAATATGATTACGTATATAAAAATATAAAAACAAAACATTAAAAAAAAATCATTTTTTCGGGTCGATTATTTAAATTATGTACGGCAAATTTGTGTTCTAGCGTAAATTGGTCGTTTCTAATTTAGTTTAAAGTTCACCATAATGCTTATTTTTAATTTTTTAAATTTATTTTATATTACATAATATTTACAAAGTACATGGGGTAAAAATATTTATTAAATCACCGTTAGCCCCTAAATAATTGTTAAAGGTGCCTCTAAAATCGCGAAAAATCAATTCCTTTAATAGCCTATATTTTGTAATGTAAAACAAAAATAAATAAATTACTTGTAATCCGTACTAGATATTAATGATTTTTGATTAAAAAAGGAGATCATTAGGTTCAGGTGAGTATTTTGGCCTCAAATCCAAAATTAAGTTTTGTATGAAACAGGCCGCGCAGCCGTTCCTCTTAAGATTTATTAAATTCAGAATGGGTATTACAAAGGAATGGATCATTTAAGATTATCTTCTGTCACCTAAATTTATTAAAATTATCAGAAATTACAATAATTACAGACTTAACTTGTTTATACAATATTATATATTCAATTATTGATAGACTGCAACTATTATACTTAATTTCTTTCCATGTACCACGTAAATCAATATCGAAGCATTATTTACCGTATTATTGTGACAGCTATTACAATTGTATACTCCCGTTCGCCGTATTCAGAATTTAGGTAATAATTGCAAAGATATTGTCGTCATATTTAATCAATAAAAAAATATGAACAAATCATAGTAAAATTTATTTCGGCAAGTAGAAAAACTAATTATCTAGCTCTACATATGTTATTATTTCATTGACGGCCACCATGGTCGAGGGGTAAGGCTCTCGAATACGAATCGGAAGGTCGCGGGTTCAAATCAACTAAATTTTATTTAATTAATTTGTGCTGTTTCACGGATAATTAATTTAAAAAATAATATATAGTATATTTGCGCACGTTCCAGAGTGGAAGATATTCTCAGTATCACCCTGGTTGCTTGAAATGACTTTTAGCTGAGTTTGGTGACCAGATCTGAATAGCCAGGCATTTTCCCACCTTCCTCTTCCCCTTCTCCTTCCCCTCCCCTATATCTTCAGTCTCACAACATTTCCCAATCGGGGGTGCCATAGTCTCACTGGCTCTAGACGGTTGGGAGCAGTTGAGACTCTTGTGCGGAATTCTTGAAAAAAAAAAAAAACTGACTGGCTACGTAGGTATTATTAAAAATGATTGTGTGAATTAAATGTTGATCATTAAATTGATCAATTCATTAATTAATTTATAAAATGTCTATTCTTACATTTTTGTGTTGTATGTTTATCATTTGTCTATACTTGACATAATTATTTTTTAGTATTCTATGTATTCCCGATGAAGAAAGCAGTACATGTAGATATGTATATATTAATAAAGTGGTGAATAAAAAAATAATTTTAATTAATTTATTAAATTAATAATTAAAATATCACAATTAAAGACAAACTTCGTCTTTGCTTCTGATTATTTAAACTTTTTTCATGCCATTGTTGACGTGCGTATATAAATATCTTAAAAAAAAAACACTTCTATGTTATATATTTCTTTGAATTTATATTTTCATTGCTGCATTTTTATTTTTTTTAAAGAAAGACAAATATTTCCTGGTTACGAATAACCTGACAATATTTGAAAATCTCCTACTACCAATGTAGTGTCGTAAATGGAGGACTTAGCCAGCCGAAGAATTGAACTCACGACGCCTTGGTGAGACCCAAACGCGATGCCAACTCAGCCACTGACCGGTCACCTATATTACTATACAATTTTAAAGATTGCTGGAATTCCTTTACAAACATTGTTAAAACAAATATTCAAAAATGTTCAGAATCATTCACAATACAAACTCCACACAAATGTAAAATCAAAGCAACCTTGGATTACCCAAGGTCTTCTAAAAAGTATAAGAATTAGATACAAAATACACTTAAAAACTAAAAAAAAACCGGTAACAAATTATTATAAGCAATAATTATTACCTGAAAAATCATACAAATTGAATAATCTTCCGAGAAAAAATACATGCTGCCGACGGGACACGAACCCACGTCCTTTGTTTACCGGACAAGTGCTCTACCACTGAGCTACGGCAGGTTATTCATTACCCGCCAAATTAGTCAACATGTACTAGTTCTTCAAACTACAATCATTGCTTATTACATATTTGTGCTATGCATAAAAAATCTTGTCTTATAAACATTAGTTTAATCATTTAAAATAAAAAAAATCCACTTGAACTTTCCTTAGTAAATCTTTGTAAACATTATAGAAACATGTGTTCCAAATTTCTAAAATTTGCAAGAGGTAACTATTAAAAACATCGGATTCAAAATTGTTATGACAACCCAAAACTTTTTTGGAAAATTATGAAGGAAGTTATTTACACTAACAATAATAAAACAGTGATTTTTCCGAGCTTGATACACCAAATCAAAAATTGAATATGAAAGAAAATCAAAAGGAAATCGTTAAATTTGTTAACGAATATTTCTCAAAAGTGGGTTCTAACTTAGGTCATTAAAAATCATTAAACCTCCTTATACTGATTATGAGATTAGTCTCATAAGCAACGTACCTACTAGTAATGTGACCCTTAAATTAAATACGGTTTCGGCAGATGATATTAACATCATTATAGATTCAATGAGGCTAATACTCACTTCCGGATCAGATGGCATTTCGATAAGAATAATCAAATCAACCAGGGATGAACTACTCCAACTAATTCTCTACCTTGTGAATAGATGTATCAAGGGGGGTCTCTTTCCTGCAACTCTTAAGATGGGTTATATTACACAATTTTTTAAAACCGTCAATAAAGTAGATATAAGTAACTATAGACCAATAACAATATTGAATAATCTTTTAGAAATAGTAGAGAAAGGTATTAACCTCTTCGGGCCCACGGTATCATATACGATACTCAAGATCTATTTCATATATATTCTTTGCTGTATCAACTCAGACCCAAAGTATCAGATAAAGTAGGCATCTGTTTTACTGACATGCCTACTTTATCTGATAATTCGGGTCTGGGTTGATAAACATCATCAGCAAAGAATATTTATGAAATAGATATTAAGTATCGTATATGATACCGTCGGCCCGAAGCGGATAAGAAACAGCTCATTTAATATCGTGAAACAAATTTCATACTATTTTAAAACCAATACGGATTTTTAAAAATTTGGGAAATTCCGATGCCATCGCCTCTGTTGTTAATACTATAAAACATAGTCTCGATAACGGTGGTAAGTGTATCAGCATTTTTTTAGATCTATCTAAAGCCTTCGATACAATTGATCATACATATCTTCTAGAAAGGGTAAAAAAGATTGGAATCTTGGGTTATGAACTTTTTTTTTTACAGTATCATATTTGGGGATGCTGTGTGGAGGATATTTTAGAGGATAGGAAGGAGTGAACTTGGGTCTTGAAGAAACTCATGTTGTAGGATGGAGGAGACACAGAGGTCGGCAGATCATTCCACAGCCAAGCTGTTGAACACAGAACGAGTTGTAGAAGCGACCCGTTCTCATCTGACAAATGTCAAGCGTGTGCAACCGAATCTCATTAAAAGCTACATATCAGAAATATCACAAGTATTCAGGATTCAAAATGAAAATTTCAGAAGGAGAATGATTGTACTATTTTTTGTTTTCTTTTTTTTTGTTTTCATAGTTTTTCATTGAAATTTTTGTACTCTTTTTATTTTAGATTTTTTCTGTATTTTTTTTAAACCCTTTTTTTTGTAAACATGTTTTTTTTCATTAAAAAATTGAAAAAAAAAGTTTTTGTTATATACCTATATAAATTTCTCAAATTTTAATATAGGAATAGACTGTTACAAAGAACCCGTTGACAAACCGATGTCAATCAGTTTAACGGGACTTTATCACAATATTTCATGTAACATTTCGAAAGAAATAAAGGAACGTAAAAATAAACAGATTTTTTTAAATGTATTTGTGTTTGGGCAAAGCCGCGTAGTTATTACTAGTCAAATAATGAAAACATATTTTCCCAATCGCTCAATCTCAGTCGAAGCCAGAAAATGGACGTGAAAACACCTTCAATAATAAAGTTATTCTACTATAGATTTTCTCTTTGGGGGTTATTCATTATTCAACATCACGTTAGTTTGATGGACATATTTTTTACAAATCTAACAAATACTTAAAATGTAGTGATTATTTCCTAAATTATTCTCATGAACTTATAAACCCCTAGTAAGACGATTATCATGTCGTTTAAAGACAAGGAATAAATACACTAGAATTTATTATGTAAAACAGATTCCAGACACAAAGCAAATGATACATAGAGATGTCCTAACACGCAAAAGGGAAAAACAAAATTAGGCGGACGAGCTTAGGCGGACGAGCTTAGGCGTGTCACTGTCATTTCATTTGCGAATATATGAATCCCAACGGTCTGCAGGCAACTCGCAATTGCACTGCAGAGTATTAGCATTTACTCTTCGAATAGCAAATCTGCTAATGATCAACTCGTCCTTTTTACAATTTATTTTTTATTTTTATATGAATACCGCACAAGAGTCCCAACTGCTCCCAACCATCTGGGGCCAATGAGACTATGGCATCCTCAATTGGGGAATATTGTGAGGCTGAAGGTATTGGGGAGGGGAAGGAGAAGGGGAAGAGGAAGGAATTGTGCAGAATTTATGGCTAACTTCCTTTTTCCCGTAGCCGTGCTGACAGATTCCAAACAATCCCAAACCGCTAATTAAAGTAAAATAGTAAATAATTAAAAAGGTTCGGGTTGTTTACGAAATCGAATATTTTGTTGGAGTATTTAGTTTGAGCTTTTCACAAATGTTTTAAATATTCTTACTGCAGTCAAAAACACATGAAAGAAACGTGGACGGCTGTGAATCAGTGTCACTAAACTGTCCACATATTAGATAAGTGAATATGCTTAAAATACAAAAAAAGACTTATCTGTGGAATTTAATACGATAGTTCAGAATATTCTCTTTACCACTTCTATTTTTACAACGTTTGAATGCACAAGAAACCATAATTATTATTTTATTTCTCAAAATCTTTGAATATCACTCGCTGCCGGTCAATACATGAACGATGACGTAGTGTATTCGAGAAATGCGTGAACCCGCCCGGTGTCAAATTTAGGATGATCACGTGGTTTGCCTCCAGCCATCAAAATGGTAGGCATATCTGGCTATACCACAGTTCTATTAATTCTGTAGTCAGTGATTCAAAACCTTTGCAAGAAATCGTTAAACCCTGTGCCGTCGCAGTGCGCACCTGGAGCGGAAAGGTTTAATAGAAAATAATATATATTTTTAATAAATTATTCTAGCCGAGTCCTTCAAAAGATGCCGGGTGGCTCCTGAACTCGATAATAAAAACAACCAATGCCTCGTCGATGCTATAAACGACGCCATCCGCCAGCTGTCTGACAATGGCAACTCAGACCTGCAGGTCACAGACCTGGATCCTCTCAACGTCGCCAAGATCCACATCGAGCAGGGTGGCTCCAGCCCCATAGCCATCAAGCTGGACTTTACAAATAATAAGTTCGGCGGAATTTCCAGTGTACACGTGAACTCTGTTAGGTGAGTAAATATTTTAATTAGTAATCCTAATCGGTGTCAGGACGAAATTAAAAAGGCGTAAATATCACGTATTAATATAGCACATGTAGAGAATTATACCTACTGCTATTACACACGCCAAAAAACTATTTTAAAAAGGTTTAAATTTGAGAGTATTTTAGAGTGAGCTAAATAAAATGTATTTTGAAAAAAATGCTGATCACATTTTTGATTTATTATTTTGGCGAATTTTTAAAAATAGTAATTGCTTTTTAGATGAGTACTAAAATTTAAAAAAAAAATGATCCTGTCTAATTCCAGTAGGCGTAATTCTCTCCATGTGTAATTACGTCCATGTGTAATTTTGTCCGTGTTTCGTCATGTAACTAACCATCCTGATCGTAGAAGAGTGTCCCCTTCACCAGTTTTCTTCAGGTACATCCTTACTGAATCAAGTGACTCCCCGATGCCGTTGACTGACTGGATAACCCCAGCATCCCACTTAGACCTCTACGAATTCTCCTTCACTAAACGAAGTCAGTCATCCTCAATCAGCTTAGGTATAAAGTCTTCCACTGCAATTGAATGTCGATCCATTTCATCCGAAAATTACGATCATTATTCTCATCCTAGTACCTATCCAATGGTAGTAATATCAATAAATATACTGAAATTACACAGATAAATATTACTAGACAGGTAGATACTCCTAGTATCGCCCTGGGGCCTGATTCTGGTTATTTTTAAAGAAAATATTTTCTTATCCTTATTCTTAGGCTTAAAGACTTATTGCTTTATTGCCATCCCGGTTGCCTCAGATGACAGCTGTTAATCAGCGAATGACATTCTTTAAAAAATATCGATATTTGCGTAGTTTTAACAAGAGAAAAACTCAACATTGTCGTACATATTAACTTTAAACTTTATTAGTGAATTATTTGTCGCATAATAATGCTATTACATGAACAGAATGAACGAAAATAAGATATTCATAAAGTACCAATGCTAAAAGCCTGAAATGTCAGATAAAAGTGATTACAATCTAAAAGTAATAATAAACTACACGTGCTAAGTATGTGTGATTCACCTGTAATTTTCAATAATACGATGATAATTAAACCAAAAACTCCTGTAAGCATGTATTGTCATTGATATGAAATCAGAACCCCAGTTAAGCAAAATGCCTTTACCCCTAAGGATAACGACAATGTCTTATCCTTAAAAAGAACCATAATGTAGAACCTGTTACCCCTGATGAAAGGCCATAACATTTCTACTAATTCTACTAATTAAGGTGGATAATATTAAAATATTTATATACTAATAAATGTAAACTACGAAAAATGTTAAATTTATATATTAAACTATGGAAACCTCATATCGGAATATAGTAGTTGTGTTAGTTGTATGATGGATACTTGGAGCAGATTGAGTTTTCGTATTTGGGAAGTAAGTAATTAAGATTACGAGAGTTTGAAAGGCTGATGGGGATATTGAAAAGGTAAATGCAGGAAACTCCATTAATGGAGGGCTGAACGCGGTTGGCGCTAACAAAAAAATGTCCAAAGAAGCGAAACTAGCAGTCTACAGTGGAGTGCTGATACCAACCCTGATGCGAGGCAGTGAGGCATAGAACTGGCAGAGGAAGGATGGAGGTTAACTGAATGATGTAGAAATAATATCCCTGAGGCCTATATCTGGTAAAACCATGCATGACCGTATGAAAAATGTTGAGATTTCCAAAAAATGCGAGTCTGATGTAAGTGTAATGAGTAAGATTAAGAGAGAGATGCTTAGACGGTTTGAGCATGTATAGTCGATGAACAAAGAAAGGAGTGTAATAAGCATATATGACTCGAATTAGTTATTTATTTAGTTGGTAACCTCATATCCTTATGGTAATTATCATAAGTTAACAAAAATCGTATCAAATATCAGAATAGCAAGAATAAATGAAGAAAAAAAATTAATAAATACGAAACTAAAAAAATATTTATTTGCGACTCATATCTTTGGTCTTCGATTGAATCTAACAGACCGAAATAGAAATAGAGATTTTTACTTTTTTGGTTAAGGGCCAGCACTCAAAAATGGTCCTAAATATCACATTGCTGGTTGCTAACTCAAGCCATACCACAAATGATTTATTTGTAAATTCTAAACGGGTAGAAAGAAAAATGTATCAGATTTCAAAAAACAAAAATTCTCAAACTGTAATCTTTAAATTCTATCAAATTCATCCCCAAATGTCTGAAAATAGGTGCATTTTGAAACCCGGCGAAAGCAATTTTGAACGTTTTACCTAAAATTCGAGTACGTATTTCAGATAGAATTTCAAAGCATACAGTTTTAAGATTATCGTCCTTTGAAACCTTATACATTTTCCTAATTACCCGTAGAGAATTTCCTGATAAATAATTCGTAGTATTTCTTGCAACATGCAAGGTGTGCATTTTTATGGATTTTTCATTGCATACATTTATTGTGTAAACAAATTATATACAAAACGATCAAAATTTGAAAGTCCATAAATAAGCAGTTCCGTATAATTTCTGTAAAATACCGGTTTTCATATTGTGGCGTCATTATTAATAAACGAATTTAAAATTACTTTGTATTCACCACTTTATTAAATTCGAAAAATACATATCAACATTTTTCGAAAGTGATGCTTCGTCATTGGGAATGTATAGAATGTCAAGTATAGACAAATGATAAACATAGAACACAATAATGTAAGAATAGACAAATTACAAATATAAAAAAATTGATTGTAATAGGTAAGTAATTAATCAAAAATGTTAATGCAAAATTATTACAAAACATTGAATAACAAATTTACATTAGAAATTTTAAAAAATATATTTGATTATTAGTTACATTTAATTCACGATTTTATTTTTTCTGATTTCTAAAATTTCAAATTTTTCTAAATGTAAACATTAAAAATATAATATTAGAGTTCTTTATTTCTTCCGTAAAGTAGCCAAAATGAAAATCCGTAATTTACTAATTATAGTGGCCATATTTATATTAGAACTTATACGTAACTATTGTAAATATTATGTACTATTTTAGGTCAAATACGAAACCGCAAAGACACAGAAAAGAAAAAGATAACTGTAGTAACTGGGACTCGAACCTAAGACCTCACGGACTGTCCGGGAAGACTATGAGATCCTGGGTTCGAGTCCCAGTTTTTTTTATTAGTTTCTACATAATTTTGACATTTTGAGGTAAGGTATAAATATTAAAAATACATATATATTATAGATTTTCTTTCATAGTCCTCCTCACTAGGAGATCCTGTGCTGAGGCAGACCAGGTTTTGCATAAAGATGTTTCAGCGATTTCTATATTTCAACTTCAAGGTTTGGGTAGGTTCTTTACAGTAATTTCTATGACGTTTTTTTGAGAATAGTAGTCAGTTCTTATTTCTAAGTTTTGGTGGACTTAATGCAATTATTGATTGAATTACTTTTTTGATATTAAGTGGTTGCTACGGTTATCTTTTTATTTTCCTTGTCTTTTCGGTTTCACGTTTTATTTCGAGAGTTGTTAATATTATATTTTATTATAAAAAAATATGGTACAATGAGGTTTATAAGCTTCAATAAGTTATTAGAAATTAAAAAAAAAATTGTTCTAGTGGAAAGCAGTCGAGCCCTAAAGATTTTGAGATGAAGATAAAGCTTAGCGCTGAACTCCTGACGCTGATCGGTCCCTACAAAGTCCAGGGAAAGGTGCTCATCCTTCCCATTCAAGGAAATGGCGAAAGTAACATGACGATGAGTAAGTATTACTACTGCCATTAATTCTAATAATTATATCTAAAGTTGGTACCTATATTCAGGTTTTTGTTTTAAATATTCTAACTCTTTTTATCAATAAAAAATCGTTTGCTTCCTTTATCAGACTGAAATCATTGATTTGATTTAGTCGTCCTTTTAACCAACACAATACAGGCTATCTCCCCCAAAACTGTAAAGCAAGATATGTGCTAATGCGTATATGTTTTTACTTTTCAGAAAACGTCGAATGTTACGTCGTCATAAAGGGGGAACCCCAGATGAGAGACGGTAAAGAGTACATCAAAATGAAAGACCTTGTTTTGAAAGTCAAAGCGAAAAGGTTCGTATTTTTTTGGTTTTTCTTAATCGAGTATTAGTTTCTTTTTTTCTACAACTAAAATAAAATAAAATAAAACATGTGCAGTGTGCACTCATCTCACTGGGGAGACCTTTGTCGAGATGAACAGCTTTATAATTTAGGTGGAGACAAACTTGATGACTTACCAGACGATTTAGTTGTAGTTTGGTAATAGAGAAGTAGTCTTTCGTGTATGTACCTAATATCGTTGTTTTATTTTTGGCATACACTGTCGCTACCATTCATAGATTTTCACATCAACTTTAATGGAGACACTCAGAACGACAAGTTGTTTGAGGTAGTGACGTGAATTTCTCTATGATCAGAGGAAGGCTATGTGTAGTTTTTCAAGCTCGGGTAAGAATTGCGCATTGAATATTTAAAGATCGCCATTATATTATCATCTTGGGCCGATTTTAGTAGCCAACTGAATAAATGAGTGTGCAAGTTCCTTATCTATTTGTATATTATTCATAGTGCATTATTTTTTATGGTAAGGCACAGCTTTTCACTATTTTTGGACTGCATGCCACTAGTATGAGACATACCTGAAACCCTTAGACGCTTAAAGTTTTGGTAAATCTGGTTACACTGCACTGGTTTTGCTAATCGGCCATCGGTGGTCGTGTGAGGTGTACAATCCACACAACTGCAGTTTGAAAATGGCCTTGAATGCCGAAAGAGCTGTCACAATAATAAAAACTAAAATTACATTAAATTAAAAAAAAATAATAATAATAAATGGAGTTCTACGAATTAAACACAAAAACAATTAATAAGGATGAGCTACTTATCAGGTAGAAATTCTGAAGACTTCTCATTAACTCGAACACCATAAGTACAACCTACGTCCTACACCACATGTGACTACATTCTGTTTGTGGAGTAGATCATTTTTTAGCAAAACCTCTGATAAAAGTACACTGCGCAAACCTGATTTGTTTGTTGTGCATCTTTGTGGTCATCTTCATAAGTTTTTTAAAAAAATTTTCTAGGATAACATATTTCTTTGGGAACCTGTTCAATGGCGACAAGGCCCTGGGAGACAACATGAATCGCTTCCTGAACGACAACTGGGCGGATATCTTTGCAGAAATCAAGGAGTCGGTACAAAATGCATTCGCCGTTGTTTTTAAGGAATACAGCAAACGTATTTTAGAGACAATACCTTTCAACGAAATATTTATCGTTGATTAAAGATTATTGCTTTAAACTAAAAAATAAATAAATGAGGCAAAATTTATGATTCCGTTAGATTATAGGCGATGCGTGTTTACAAAATCTTTCTGGTTTTCTTAATCGCCTGTTTTATCTATGTTATTTTTTTATAAAAAGATTTCACCCTTTTCAAATAAAGTCTAGAAAGTAACCAAGTATATAGTTTGCGTTCTGTTACGCTGTAAAACTAAACATCAATGTTTGTTTCATGTATTGAAGGGGCATTCATTAATAAATCTTAGATGAATAGTACAGTATTTTTTTTCTTTAAAACAATTGTGATGAGGATGCAAAAAAGGTTGGTATAATATGTTTTCTATACTAACTTCCTAACCATCACAGCTTTTCTCAGTAGGTAATGGAACAGTCGCCTCAGCACACATTCCTTGCTTCAATCACGTTCATATTTAGTTTTACTGACTCCTAGTATTCCATATCTTCCTGCAGAATCCCGAGCTCACATTTATTTGCATGTAATTATTTTTAATATATTCTCTGGCGCCCCCTTCTCTGGGCAAAATTTATACATGTCCAAATCATCATATGTTGCTTTTTTGTATCCAGTTAATTATAATTATATCGACTGCAATATTTGTAGATCTCCTCATTAGTAATACGTTCGTACATGGTTTTGCCACATGTCTCATGAATTTCATTTCTACAGCATTCAGTATACTTTCCCTTTCCGTTAATTCCATTCCTCACTGCAGAATATATGATGTAAGTACATGTTCCTAGATTGCTCAAGAATATTTCTATGGCGGTTGCGGAACGTAAACCTTATTGGATCAATTATTTCCCAGATGCACATTGCACTCATTCACTCTGAGGTTAGCATAGGTTTTATATTTTCTTTATTGTAGATAAAACTAAAATAAATAAAAAAATATATGAAACAGAAAATAAAAAGGAAACGGTCGCATCAGATTGCAAATAAATTCTGGTAGAATCCTGCAGTCATATAGAAAGAAAGCACCCAAAAATATGTGGGAATTAATCGAAGATGATGTTGACAGTTCAAATTGAAGTATCGTATCGATAAAAATGACGTAGAGCAATAATATTGTATATTTTACCTTTTTATATTTTATGTGTCTTTTCTGTTTCACATTTCATTTGAGATTAGTTAATATTATATTTAATGATTAAAATATTACAATGAGGTTTATAAGCTTCAATAAGTTTTTCCAATAAGAATTGAAATATTTTATTAAGTATTTTGCGTATTTATAATTTTTACAAAGCCTGCAGTCATATCATTCGCCCATTATAATCTAGAGACCTTCTCAACTTACTTCGATCTTCTTCCAAGCAGTATTTCCGTGAACTACAAGCGGTAGTAAACAAAAGTTTTATAATAAAACACAAAGAATGTCCGTAACCTTTATTATTAAACCTGTATTACGTGTATCGTGCTCATCTCTTAATTTTTACTCCACCAGGAAAATTTCGTCATATGGCAAGTTCTCCATAATTTGTTTCGTGTAATCCTTGAAGACACTGCTAAAAGCAGTTTCGATGGATTTCTTCAATTCGTTGAAGATGTCCTCCCAGTTTGCATTCAGGAATAAGTTCGTGTTGTCGCCCAGAGCTTTATCGCCATTGAAGAGGTTTCCAAACTCATAATGTATTCTGAAAATAGACAACAGTTTTTTGATAGAGCCATTTTATAAATGCAGACTTAATAGCAAATCCAAAAACATCCATTCCAATTATATTCAACATAACTAACTAACTAACCATCACGCCGTTTCCCCGCAGGGGTAGGGGGAGAGGACGGACCGCCAAACAACTCGATCTTGGCATACACTTCATGCTTCATTCACATTCATACAACGCCTCATATATTCTCTTCTGTTATTCCGACTTCTGACATGGCCCGACTCAAGTATTTGATTCACTTGATCGTGCCATGTCTTCATCGGGCGTAGCCGGCTTCTTCTTCCATTTACATTCGTGTCATACATTCCTCTTACACTACTTTCTTCGTTCATTCGCTCTACGTGCCCGAATCATCTAAGCGTCCCTTTCTTAATCTTACTCATTACGCTTACATCAGCCTTGCATTCTTTACGAATCTCAATATTTTTCACATGATCATACATGGTTTTACCACACATTCATCTCAGAGATCTCATTTCTACGGCATTCAGTTTACTTCCATCCTTCCTCTGCCAATTCCATGCCTCACTGCCATACATCAGGGTATTCAACATCCCCCCTAAAATATATCACCAAAGAAAGGACTTGCATGAGGTGGACTGAAATTTGGAAAACAATGTGAACAAAACTAATTCCTGAGCTGTGTCTTATTCTGGTGCCCTCTGTTATGGGAAGTTGGATGCTAAGACAATCTTCATTCTGCAGCTGCATCACGGAAAAACTCAACTGACTTGTACTCATACTCGTAACAGTCATTTAGGTTTGTAGCATTCCACCATGTTTACGTCCCTTTCTCTCTACCACGTATTTGCAAACCATAATATTCTTTAAATGATGTTCCCATGGATCTACTGTCCCCGAACAGAGGGACTTATGAGTGTAATCTAGTTAGTTATACCCTTTAATATTTCGAATTGTTTGCGATGGTGACCAGAATCGGCACATTTTAAAAAAGTGATGTAAAGTCGTTAAAAAATAAGAAGAAAAAAAATTAGCCGTAAACCTAATCTAAGATAACCCAATTAAGCATTTTTTTAAATAAAAAAAAAATATAACAAAATATTTTCATTAGGTTAGGTTAGATTAGGTTTTCGGGCTAGTTCTTTTTGTCGTACCTTTCATGACTTCATATCACTTTTAAAAAGTGTGCCGATTGATGTGATTGTGGTGATTTTTCACAAAAACGGCGCTATACAAATCATCCAACTATTATTATTATTATTATACGTGTTTTGAATTACAATGGAACCGTTTTTAATACCTTCCCTCACCAGGTGATTATTGTTAGTAGTTCACATAGAAATCTTTCTACAATATAATAATTTTCCATGAAGTAGATTTGTATATATATATAAGTATAAAAAAAATTAAAAAAATATTTTCATTATGTTAGGTTAGATTAAGTTTTCGGGCTAGTTCTTTTTTGTCGTACCTTTAATGACGTCATATCACTTTTAAAAAGTTTGCCGATTCATACGTGTTTTGAATTACAATGGAACCGTTTTTAATACCTTCCTTCACCAGGTGATTATTGTTAGTAGTTCACATAGAAATGTTCCTACTATATAATAATTTTCCATGAAGTAGATTTGTATAATTATTCTGATGTTGTCATTTAAGCACTTATAAACCCAATGCCAGACATTCTCTCAATATGTACACAGAGGAAAGCAGAAAGTAAGGCGAATGGAGTCATTCGTATTTACATACTTCTTGGGCCTAACTTTTAAATCGATGTAGGTGATTTTTAAGGTTTCCTTGCCGTCCTTCATCTGGGGCTGTCCTTTCATAATGATGGTACCAACGGCTCCGGCTGCAAATAGTACTTTTCATATTAAACCCCTTTCGATAACCCGTTACAGGCTTTTACATAGACATTTACAAATGATATTGAAAGGGTACATTTCATAATAGGTAATATAAAAGTAAACAACATAGTTTTACACTTTTATTGAGAGTTAAATAATACTTAGGTGAGTCAAGGGAGGATTCTATTAAACTTAAATTTATATATTCGTAAAAAGCAATTACTTTGTGGCTTGCCATAATTATAAGACAAACTCAAACAACAAAATATAATGATATACCAGTTTCGGAAGTACTCTCCCTATATTGAGACTTACCTCAGTACAAAATAAGGACAGACATACATGATTATTTAGGTGTTGGAGTGGGAGCCGATTTAAGGGGAATCGGTAATTAAGGGGTTTTCGGTAGGAGCAAAGCAGTTCACTGGAAAAATATCTAGAAGGGACGATACGATAAATTTTCTTGGTTATTCAATATACTTGAATTTAATATATTTTTATAATTTCAAGTGCTTCTAAATTAACTAATAGTCCCCTTCTAAATATTTTTCTAATGAACCGCTTTGTTCCTTCTGAAAACCCAATAATTTCCCCTTTCCTTTTAGTCGGCTCCCACTCCAACATCTAAATAATGTATGTCTGTCATTATTTTGTACTGAGGTAAGTCTTAATATAGGAAAAGTACTTCCGAAACTGGTCTAACCTAAGTAACAGTGATCCACGAGAAAAAGAATAAAAAAATGGTTGGTGACAAATTTATTATATATCGGTGGTTCAAAACAAGGTGTTCATTTTATTTTATATGGTATGTCAAACCACAAATTAATTGGTTTTTATGAAAACACAATAAAAAACTTAATCATTGTAGAAAATAATATTAACATAACCCAAATGAAACATGAAAACCGAAAAAAAACGACAGAAAATAAAAAGATTTCAGTTGCATCTGGGACTCGAACCCAGGACCTCTGCCTATCCTGGGCAACCGCTTAACCAACTTAGCTAATGAGACCAGTTCAATTTACTCGTATGTCATCATCGATATTATATCTCAAATTCAAGATTTGTAAATACTATTCTCCATTAAAAAAAAAACATTTAGTAAAGGAGAAAATAAAGAAAACTCACTCAAAGACATAGTGCTAATTCCTGTTCCTTTGATCGGCAGTATTAGAACCTTTCCGTCAATTGTATAGGGTCCAACAAGCTTCAGATTCTTTATAGTAAACTTAAACACGATATGAAAATCTTTAGGACTCGACAGCTTTCCACTGGAAATAAAAACGTTGATTTTTACAAAAATTCTATTGGTGGTAGGTGCCGGGACGTTATGTAACCGATTTTATTATTATCTAAGAATATATTTATTGGGTGATTTTGTCTCCATCTCAGTATTTCTCAAATTCATTAGTACCTACAGTGTTTAAGTTGCAGGGAACAATTAATCAGTACCTACAGTGTTTAAGTTGAAGGGAATAATTAATTAGTACCTACAGTGTTTAAGTTGCAGGGAACAATTTTTGACTGGCTGAAGTTTTGTATGAACATTATGTATGTGTGAGAGTATGCGATTCCATAAATGTGTTGATGTTCAATACATAGGTAATGTTATTTATTTATATGCATATGAATTTAGCGAAGATTCCAATAATTTTCTAGAAAATACATTATTGAGACATGTCGTGCGGCTCGCTGTACAATTTGGCAGCCACGTTTGGTCTGAAGCTATAAATTCCTGATAAAAACCGTGCAAAAAACAAGGTGGTCCGTTTCATAAATTGACTCATCTTAACAAACGTATTGCAATCTTTTGAGCACAGTCGTTAGGTGGGAAAGTGTCCTTGTTCAATCGGTATTTGAATGGAAAATCTCTGAGGAACTAGCGTCACTTATCCCTTCGGGACCGGTGTACAATCGGGAAACACGCCAAACGAGCGCTCAATATTTTTGCTTGAGAACGAGTCGCTACCACGGTTTCAACAGTTCGGCTCTGGAATGATTTTCCAGCCTCTGTGTTTCCTCTCTCCTACAATATGGATCTCTTCAAAACCTAGGTTCACTCCTTCCTATCCTCCGAATGATCCTCCACTCAGCATCCCCACTTTCCTCAGAGCCTCCATTGTAATTAAAAAAACATCAATATCTTAGGCTGTATGTACAGAAAAGATCAGGGTCCAAGATTCTTGATCAGTCAATGCGAGTTTAGCGATATTGAAGGACAATATGAAAACGCAATATTTCATTAATTAAAAAAAAAAAAACGTATTTCATCCAGCACATATTTGCATCTTGAAATACAAAGCTGGCATGATTGTCTCCAGTCACACTTAAGTTGCCCGGGTACCTGCGTTTAGTTACTGAATAACACAGAAAGTATGCAATGCATCTAACAAAAAACATCCCCGAAAATAACACTATAACTTTTTATGGTTTTTCCCTCACCTCACAGACTTTACATCCAAAGTTGAAAATCCAGTCAGATTATTATTGGTGAACTCCAGTTTAATGGCAATTGGACCATTGCCTCCTTGGTTAATGATCATGTGTTTGATGAGTAGAGGGTCCAGGTCAGTGGCTCCGATTTCCGAATTTCCCTTCTCGGCCAGTTGATGAATCGCATCGTTCATTGCAGTGACCAAACATTCGTTCGGCTTTCCATCCAGCTCTGGAGACACTTTGCATCGTTTGAATGAGTCAGCTGAAAAGAGATACAGTGTTTATGACTTTCTAACTGGCTGCTACTTGGAAAACTAAAATGAAGAACTTCATCCTGGGACTCGTAAATAGAAAGAATATAGTATTTTCTTTATTCACTCTAGTTTCTAAACCACGAGAAGTAACAAATGTTTTTACGAAAACTGTATAGTGCCAGAGAGTTACAAAACCCAACCGAATACCGAATCGTTGTTAAACAAATAATCCTTTAAGAACTCACGAAATTTGTACCCTAATCCAGGATCACAAAACAAAAGTACAATACTCAGAACAAAAGAATAACTCTTCATTTTGTTAATAACTTATTACGGTTTCAGAAAACTCGTTCTGCAATAACTGAATCGATGGCCTCGAGATGTGGCTTTGACAAACTATGATCTGGGTACTAAGGACAGCCAGTCGAACTGAGCAGGGAGTGAATAGTTTACTATAGTGTTTCTCTTATTTATAAAGATTTTATTTGAATACATAGTAATGGCACGCAATTATGGGTTATAATAAATGTACCCGTCATTCAAACAATTATTGGAGGAGTGATAATAATAAGCTATTAGAAATCCGTATAAACGATAAGAATCTTACGGTTCCATGACAATTGGCCCCCGATAGTTGATCCCCTAAAGGATTATTTCTGCTGTACGTCCTCATTTGTAAAGTAAGTATGTGAAGAGGATATTCGGCCGTATAACCAAAGACCGTATAATGAAATATTTTTACTAACAATAATACTGACTCCCCGAAGGATTACGCAGAGAGGATATATAGACGAATAACAAAATACGACATACTTGTATATGCAGTCGGCTTAGGTAAAATACGCTACATTTTCCTATTGGCATATAATACAACTAAATGCCCCCGAAGGGGTAAGCAGAGAGGATATACGGCCGTAGGTATAACAAAAGTATATGTACTTTTCTCCCTCAGCCGACTGCATGTATATAGCGTATATTGTTATTCGGCAATATATCGTCACTGCATATTCCTTCGGAGACTCGGAATTATTGTTAGTAAATATATATTGCCTAGCGGATTTCCACTCAAGACGGCTGCAAATATAAATAAATCGACTGTTGTTATTCAGTCGTAATCCTCTTTGCATACTTACTTTACAAATGAGGACCTACAGCAGAAATAATCCTTTAGGGGATCAACTGTCGGAGGGATGAACTGTTGGGGGATCAACTGTCGGGGGATCAACTTTCGGAGGGATCAACTTTCGGAGGGATCAACTGTCGGAGGGATCAACGGTCAGAGGGATCAACTGTCGGGGGGATCAAATGTCGGAGGGATCAACTGTCGGGGGGGCAACTGTCGGGGGATCAACTATTAGGTCACTGAATCTTTCAATTATTAAGTTCATAAAGTTGAAAAATAATGCAATTGACAAAATGCGATGGGTGTTTGATCTACAACTTGGACACTCGAGATTACAAAGTTTACAAATGATGTCATTAGCGAAATGAAAAATATGCGTATTTACTTTTTTTTACAGTAATTCCACACAGGAGATCCTGAGGGAAATAATTTCCCTCAAGGCCTATATCATCTTTGGGGATTCTGTGTGGAGGGTCTTTTAGAGGATAGGAAGCAGTGAATTTGGATCTTGAAGAGACCCATGTTATAGTATGGAGGAAACACAGAGGCCGGCAGATCATTCCACAGAAGCGACCCGTTCTTATGTGACAAATGTCAACCGTGTGAAAATGTTGGGCGCGCGTTTGGCGTGTTCTCGACTATGCACCGGTGCCGAAGG
Organism: Halesus radiatus; assembly: GCA_022606495.2. Taxonomy (NCBI): domain Eukaryota; kingdom Metazoa; phylum Arthropoda; class Insecta; order Trichoptera; family Limnephilidae; genus Halesus; species Halesus radiatus. The sequence continues at coordinate 15,853 of JAHDVE020009688.1, read as the reverse complement.
GATTAATTTACTAAGGTATTATTAAGAAAACACGTCTCAAATCTGATATTTGGTACAGGGTGGAAAGAATGAACATTCAGACTGAGCCATCATAAAGAAAATGACGGATGTCTCCGAGATGTGGTGTTCGCAAGGAAAGCGCAGTATGCCATGTAGAGCCAGACTTACTATAACATATTAAGGGTCCAGTATAAGACCGCGTATTCACCGCCGTTAGGAATTTTAGGCCTCAAACTTAAAACCACGGACCACCGCGATCCGGCAGCAGGATTGGGGAAATGTGGATAATGTAGACCACGGCGGATTAAAAAAAATGTTCAGCGTATTGATGCAATACGAAACAAAAAACATTTGCTCTATATTTTTTTCGTTTATTCGCTGAATAAAAATAAATAAATAGAAGCTTGACAGACTTAACTTAGCATCTGTTGGTAATAGGATAGGATAACTGATGAGAATATGTTTTTTTCAATTTATATATAATATATTAATTATTGTCAGTAGCCATACAAAGTGCCTCCCTTTTACAAAAGATTTATTTTGTTACTATTTACATATTTGTTTCTTCACAGCATAATCTTTTTTTTTAGCTTCGGAAATATTATAGAAATGGGTAACGTGGACCAACTGCTCAAAAATACTTATAAGCACAGCTTTTTGACACAGGGAATTATTTTCATGGATTTTGAATCAAGGAATCCGTTTTTCGATTGTCCACTAGGGGATTCAAGGTGGTTGAAATGAATTGGATGCTTTTTTATATGGCTATTCTATTAGTGGCTTTGGTTTTTATTAATGGTTAAGTAATTCTACTATTACATTTGAATTGGGAACCAAGATGGAGGATGTGAATTAGATCCCGTTTATTAATCGGGAATAAGAATTATTTGTCTTTTGATAATTTTTGGGATTTAGAAACGCCCTTCAATATTGTATATTAAACAGCAGTAAAAATATAACATAGGTAGATAACGATGATTTACAACCCACTCCAGACGCACACAATAAGCTTGAATACAATTCACCAAGTCAATGAAGGCAATAAGAAAAACTGATATTTTGCCGGTGAATAATACCTATAACAGGGAGTATTTTCACAAAAGTCTCCTATCTTCCCCTTGCCCCTCCCCCAAGCAAAGTAGACCAAATATGCTATAATTTGAAATCAAATACGTTTCTAACGACTTAATAATGTCCGAGATACAGCGGTTCTAAATTATTCAAATTTTTTGTAAGTTGTCATTCTTCGCTATTTTTAGTGTTTTGGTCAATTTTGACAGTGAAGGAGTAATTTTTCGGTAAAGGTTAATCTATTGTTTTTAAAGTAGACTAAAGATGGTACAATTTGAAAACAAATTGGTCTCCAAGGACCTAATATCGTCCGAAATACAGGTGTTCTAAATAAAGAAAAACATTGTATGTTATTATGATAACATAGAATATTTTTCTTCATTTCAAATTGTAGAATCTTTAGCCTGCTTTAAAAAATATTAATTAACCTTCACCGAAAAATTACCCCTTCACTGTCAAAATTGTTAAACACTAAAAAAAATAGCGAGAAATAAAAAAAAACAAACTTCGCTATTTTAAAAAAAATTATTAATTAAGGGGTAATTTTTCGGTGAAGGTTAATTAATATTTTTTAAAGTAGGATAAAGATTCTACAATTTGAAATGAAGAAAAACATTTTTTGTTATCATTCTTCGCATTTGATTTCAGTTCACTTCCAAACACTTTAATTCCGATTTTGAACCAAATCGGTAGAGAACTCAAAATTAAAAATGACCATCGAAATTACTCAGGTTGACATTAAATTTGACTTCAGCACCCCCCTAACATGACTTACGCCGCTTTCTAACCAAATCGGTGTGAATATCTAGAAATTCAAAATAGCCGCTAAAACTATGGATTTTGATAGGCACAGATCGGCATACTTATACATGCAGTCAGGGGCGTCAAGATTGTAAATTATATGGGCACAAAAAATGTTAAGATTTTAAAAATAATTCGTTCATTCATTAGTTTTGCTGTTGACCGCCTGCAAAGATCTAATCTTGTAGATCTGTACCACGTCCGTCAGTTTTTTTCCAGTGCGCAGGCCTTTTATATTGTGCCGTATAATAAATTAATCACTTTTTGGACCATCTTAAAGAACGTTGCAAAGAAATGTGATTATAACAACAAAAAAATCGAAAATACGTAATTCCTACATTCCGGTGGCAGTTTAACACCTCTCTTCCCAGCTATTCGTCATAAAACAGACAGAAATATCGAATTTCAAATCGACGTCCGCTCGCTCTGAAGGACTTCTCACAACTGATTTACTCCGGCGAAATAAAACGTTTTATCAACAATCGCGCGGGCCAGAAATTGTCATACGTTTTTTGTATGACGGAACTGAATTTAAAAATTCCTGAACTTTGAGGGAATTACAGTGAAAATCTAGATTTACTGAATTATTTTTAATAAACGCTTTTGGTTCTTGATCTTATTTACTCTGAGATTGTGGAAGGATTTTGATTAAATATGTTTGTAATGGGTGCAGTTAACATAACGGCGAAGGCACTGTCGAGCGTTTTACTTAAAATTACTGTAGGTATTTTATATATAATGTAAAAGATTACAGTTTAAGAATTTACGTCACTGAAAACCTTAGACTCTTTCGTAACTTTCTGTTAAGAATTTGCAGATAAATTGTGTGTTGTATTGCTTACGTTAGCATACTGCGAAGTGACGTTTAGCGCCTTATTTGAGTCTTCCCCCTTAATGGTCGCTTTTAAATTTGCACGGCAACTGGACGGCTTGCCGTGACGGCATAATAAGGAAACAAAATGTATGGGTGATGTATGGTTTATCAACATCATGCCGTGGACGGCAACAGATTGCCATGTCGTAGCCGTTGGACACTAATTCCCCGTAAAGCAGTCACGGCAATTTTGAAAGTGTAGGGTGTAGTGACAAGAATAATTTGATGTGTGAGTCCCGCGCTCCGAAACCCTGTCCGCCCGCGCCCGCCTTGCCCTCTCCCCAACGACCTCCTTAACTTGCGAAGCGTCTCTTGCGTGCTGACGGTGTGTGTTGTTGCTTATTTTTTGAGACGCAAATACTGCACAAATGCCGTTCAAGGTCACGGCGTAAATCATTAAAAAAAACGTTCGCCGGCACGGCGTGCCGTTTCCGTACTTTCGCGTGTCGTACAAAATTATTAAAGCTCCCAATCGATCCTGAAAGAGTCATCCAAAATAGGCTATTAACTGTTTGCCTACTCCCATCTTAAAACTGCTCTCCTTTTTCTATTCTATTGCTAATTGCAAATTACTTCGTATTGCCTAACTGGTACTCTTTGAATCTGTATTATTTTTTCTTTGATTTTCATTATTTCATATTTTGTTCCGGTTATGTTATACTTTAACGCTTTTGCCTATTTTCTTTTATTTTTTGCAACAGCATCTAAATTTAGTATCATGTTTTCATTGCAGTGATTTCCCCTTTCTTCTTGGATTAGACTGAACCAGAGGATTGAAAAGTGTTCATTTAGAAACCTTCCAAATCCTTGAAAACCCGTAAATCTGCCCAAGGGAATGTCTTCAATGTTCAATAAATAATTGAACTTTTTTTAATTATTAATTATTTTTATTGAGATTTAAAAACCTCATTGTAATATTTAATCATTTTTTTTAAATCCGAGACACTGTTTAAGTTTGCAATTGAGTTCGGGTAGAACTTTGTAAACACCACAAAAATAGCTGCCAATAATATGAGATTAAAAATGGAAAATAATATCCACACATCTTGAATTTGAGATATGATATCGATGAAGATGACACAAATTGAACTGGTATCATTAGCTAAGTCGGTTGAGCGTTGCCCCGGATAGGCAGAGTACCTGGGTTCGAGTCCCAGAAATCTTTTTAGTTTTTGTCCTTTTGTCCGGTTTTATCTTTCATTTAGTTTATGTTAATATTATTTTCTTCAATGATTAAATAATTTAACGTTTTTAATTTTTTCCAATTTATGACTTTTGTGTTCGTTAATGTCTAAATATAATTTTTTGCTGTAAGTACGAAAATGTATAACATAATGAATGAATTTGCAACACTCAATCGATTCACGAGGTTAAAAGGAGTAATAATGGTAATTAAATGTTACATTAAATACATAACAGACACATTCAGATGAAGATTTTACATTGTAAAGATACAGATAAAATTAACAATCTATTAAATTCTAGAAGTAATTAATAAATCATTATGTAATTAAAGTAGTACCTTAATAATAGATGTAATACATTTTAATGACCTACCTAAGTAGTTAATAACGTAAAAATCTGACAAATTACATAAGAATGCTCTGACAAGGACGCGTCTTCGCAAGAACAGGTGTAGTTAGAAGAGAAACATATAAATAAGCTAACTGTGTATGACCAGTCCCCAATTTGCCATTACTGCATTCGAATGCGATACAATTGTCACTGTTTAATGTGACATAATAGTATTTTCTGCACTGCATCTTTTTTGTGCTTTAAAAGTAGGCATTTCAATTTTTTGTTTGTTTATAAAAGCTCGTCAAAACGGTACAATTTGGTGCGGTAAGGGCGGGGGTGTGTAGTAAGTGATACATGCTTTCAAATTAGTTTTCAATCTAATTCTCCGATGATATCTCTGAGATACGTAAAAAGTAATCCAGTGTTTTTAGATGCTTTGAATATTTTGAAATACTTTTTCAATAACGATTGATTAATTGAAAGATAATTGAAAGTAATGTACTAGTGGGTGCCCCGAAAGGATTGGCATTTTCAGATTTTTTGTAATTCTTTTGGCATCTATTCCTAAATAAATTAGTAGTCTCCCTTAAAAAGTCCGTTAGTAATGAATAAGGATTAGGATTTCCCTTTTTTCTATAAAAGGGTAGGAAAAACCACAAATATGTTTAAAAAACAACAAAAAATGTAAAAAATAAAAGCAATAAAATAGATTATAAAGGCAACAAAAGTCTGTAGAAAATATTTGAACTAAATTTAGTAAAAGTTTTCGATAACACGAGATTAAATTTAATACGCTAGAATAAACACGGATTAATAAAAAAAACGTTTGATTTATTGCTAAGCCTTTGTTTACCTAGGTATATATAGAAAAAAAATATATATAAACATATTACGCATAATTTCATACACTTTTGTTCATGGATTAAATGATGAACTTTTTTTTGACCAATTATTTGTTTTTTTTTTTTTTAATCATTAATCTCCTTTTTCCTGTTATACATTTCGATGAAAATTACGAAATATTTATAATGCCTACCATAATTTATGAAATACAGTATATTTATAATAAAATTTTTAGACAACAATAATAATAATGACGGTTTAACCGTACGGCTTTGTGCCAAGTTTTCTTGTTTTGATTCACGCTAAAGATTAAAATACAATGGTATTGTGTTAACACATATAATTTATTTTTCACACTAGCAAAAAAAAATATATCATTATGTCATCGGCGCTACTTTGTTAGTATTACACAGGTAGTTAACTTAAAATTTTATGTTCTTATTTTTATTTTATAAAAATGGCATTAAAACGTAGACCTCTCACATTAATTCTATCAATTATACCCAGACTTGGCAATAAATAAAAAATAAAAAATTGTGGTTTAAGAAGGTAGTGATAGGGGAAGGTGGGTAAAGTCATTTTAGCGTTAGGAGGAAAGTCGTACGATCGTGTAGAAATAGGTTAAAAGTTGATAGTGAGTAATACTACCCTAATCTTGACTCAGCTATTCGTCCAGTGTCCCATAGTTCTTAAATACCAGATCCACAGCCACCTTTTAATTTAGATGACATCCTGTGTGAGTCAGAGGACTCAGATACACTAGCTTCCCAGGACGAATCTAGCTTAGATTTTTCTGTTGACGGGGGACCTCAACTTTTTCTCAGAGTGAGCTCAACGACCTAGTAAGAGACTTAGGTCTCTGAAAAGATGCAGCCAAATTGCTAGGATCAGGGGTTAAAAATAAAAACCTGCTGTTATCTGAAAATTTCGCACACTTAACCTTCAAAACAAGAGAAAGGTCTCTGTCAACATAATATTTTTATTTTCTGTTGTTTTTTTTTCGGGCTCGTTATTCATCTAGGATATGTTAATATTTTCTTCTTCAATGTTTAAATATTACAACGAGGTTTATAATCTTCAATAATTTATTTAAAATAAATTAAATAGATTTTTATCAATCAATATACCAACATTTTTAAGTATTGAAAAGAAGGGGGGATCTGTCCCATTGAGGTTAATTAGTGGGAGCGAGGGTATGTTTAGTTTGGTAAGCATTGGCAGGTTGCTGATCAATGTGTTTTATGGTCAATTCACATCTACCACAGCATCGCACAGTGCAAAAGAATAGTACAGTACAGGCACAACAACATTAGTTGTCTACATTATCTATGAACATATTCATATTACAGCGTGCGTAAGCGTAACGCATCCACGCATACATGGGCCAGCACCAGCCGAGATTGTCGGCTAGCATATTTTGACGTACGGGTACTAGCCGCACGTCAATATGTGAACAGACTCGCGTCTGTGTTCTGCTACACGGTGTAATGTGAATACTCGCGTCTATGCGAATACTCGCGTCTATGCCGTTCCTGCACTGTACAATTTTGCATGCTTGTAGATATGAATAGACCTTTAGTCGGGTTGTTCAGAAATCCATTTTCTTTTGTCCATGTCGTAATGTGGGAGAGGTCATTTAAAACATTAGATTACTTAAAATTATTACAAAATTGAAGAGATGAAGCAGGAACTGATTTTCTTTGTTCGTAGATACAGAATTGACCTTCCGTTGGTAATGCCACTCGGAAAAATAAACGTATTATTGAATGACCTTGCCCCTGATCGCATTTTCCTTCTTCAACATAGCAAAGGTCAACTTGCTAATATGCATGTAAACAGCATTGCATAAAGATAATATGTATATGTATAATCTTAAATTTTTAATAAATAAAAAAAAATATTTCTTTTCCGGAGTAGGACATTCAACATGAAAAATCAACGATTTCGTCTTGAGAAATGACGTCGAATAGAATAAGGATATTTGAGTTGGGTTCTGTGGTCAGTAATCAAGTTTGAGTGTTGCGATAATTTAAAAAAAAATTATGTGATACCACACAAGAGTCCCAGCTGCTCCCAACCGTCTGGAGCCAGTAAGACTATGGCATCCCCGATTGGGGCATGTTGTGAGGCTGAAGTTATTGAGGAAGGGAAGGAGATGGGAAAGAGGTAAAGTGGGGAAATTCCTCACTATTCAGACCTGGTCATCAAACACGGCTAAAGCCATTTCAATTCTGAATGGTGGTTTTCACCAGGGCGATACTGACAGTATCTACCAGCAGTAGAACGTGGCGCAAGTATACTACTATTGTAAATGACTAAATAATAGTAATAAATGATTTTTCATTTAAAGGTAAAATAAGGTTTTATTGTTTGATATACAAGTAGTAGAAAATATTTCGTGGAATTTGAGTTCAAACGTATTAATACAATCGGCAATAAAATATGTCAATTTAGAATACGGAATGTTCGGGCAGTACAGAGAAGTAACACTTGGCGAAGTCCCAAGCAGTGTCCAAGGTGACTCCCCCAACACGCTTCTCGCACTTGTCCAAGGTATCTGAAACCTTCTGCTTCTCCAACCCAGTGACGGTTGCCGCAGTCAGTTCCTTCTTGAAATTTACGTTTGTATTCATCACGGTCTTCTTGGTGAGGCACTTGACGTAGTCCCTGATGGTCACGTCGTTTGAGGACCAGTCTTTCTTTCTTAGCTTTTCGACCTCACCTGAGGACACCTTGGTCTCATCTGCACAATCCTTGGAGAGCTTGGCAATCTGTGCATTCATTTCGTCGGATAAACCCTGTTAACACCAAAACACACATCCTTAATCAGTGATAAAGATTGGTTGATACCTACCTAAACGGAATATTTTTCGATGGCTTAAAGACAAGAAATTGAATCTCCACTTTTTGGCAAACTTGAGTTAGAATAAACTATACTCTACTAAGGAAAAGCCTAATTACGATGTGTAAAAATATAACACCTAACTCACACTATTTCAAAGATATTTGCATATTTCAAAGCGTTAAAATGAAATTATCTAAAAGATAGGTATTTTTTTTAAGCTTGTTTGTTTAAAGTATATTACGTTTTATGAATATTGTCATATCTTCGCTATAAGCTATAGATTTGGACTTTCTTAAACTTCTCTATCTTTTGACTTTCGTAAAATTAACTGCGAACGTCTAAATGATTTGCTTTCATGTTATTTTTACAACAATGCTAGTAGTTACTACTAGACTTTCATGAGTAATTTTTTTTTTTATGTTTTTTTCTTCAACTGGTCCAATGAAAATTTTGTAACGGAGATATTGGCGTCCTGTCGTATTTTATTAGCATTTAGAAATATGTCAACACTCAATGATTTCATCATGGAAATGATGAAACGATCTAAAAATGGTTTTACTGACCTTGAAATTCCACCCAAAAACCTGGCCAAGCCTCGTGCCAGAACGAATAGTTCAATGGTATTTAGTGGGATACGTACTAATACATTCAAATTTTATACTTTATTACAAATTATAAGAGAAAACTACTTAAAAAAAAGTGTTTTATATAAATAAATTATTAGGTAAATAGTTAATTATGTAATAATAATATAAAGATATTAGAAAAGTCCTATTGTAAACAGCACAACGTCTCACATTAATAAGTACAATAAAACCGGTAATAATTAATTCAATAACTTCAATTAAATAATTAAGTAAATTAATTAAAAATTACTTTATAATCAGGAATATACAGAATACATATTATAATACGTATTATGTATATTCCTGTTGAGCAAAGCATCGCTTTAGAAACGTGTTGATATGTACACAAGTAAAGTGGTGATTACAAAGTAATTTTTAATTAATTTATTAATAATGACGCCACAAAGTGAATACCAATCCTTTGAAGAAATTATAAATAATTAAGTAATTGATAATCAAACAATGCTTTCATCGCAAAAGTTTTATTAAAAGCATATAACTTAAACCAGTAAGAAATTATGAAAACGTATTTTAAAATATTATTTTTATATCGTAGCTGAAATTTTAAATAAAATTACTGATTTTCGTACCTGTACAGCTACGAAGGCAGCCAACACGAAAAACATGAAGATAAAAGGATTCATCTCGAAGTATTTAAAGGTAGTGCAGGTGGTAGACTGTGTAAACTTCGCCAAAGAAATCGTACTGATTTACCCTTGAAGGTTGTCAGTCTTTTATATTCAAAGAAAAAATAGAATCAGTTCTACAGGTAGATTTTTAATAAGCTATTGAATAATTGATCCCATTATAATTTTAAGTTTTACAGAGGTGGATAATATTGGCACGCGAAATAGGTATTTTAAAGTGAATAAAATGATGTCTGAATTTTCTCCACCATAATATCATTGTGGAACTTTTCGTCATGGGCAATAACCTCATACCGCTGATCGAATGGTGAACTTATAAGATTTTTTTTGAATTTTGCTTTTGTTAAGATTGTACTCAACACATTCTTTATAAATTTGTTTTTTTTGCCATCACGTATCTGAAGTGTTACATTAATTCTACATAATATAATCCCAAAAATACTAACGTGTTTTAGGAATGATTGAAAAAGTTTATGATTGAAATTTTAGAAGAGTAGATTCGAAAACAATGCAAGAAAGATGAAGCGTTTTGAACAGGATTAAATGTCGCTTTAATGATTTAAACAGGTAGAGCAGATATAATTAAAAGGAAGTGTTCGTAGCAGTGGCATGCTGTTGATAAAGACTGAAAAGCTGTGCCTTCCCGAAGAAATATGAAAATATCGAAGTAATTATAGATCCATTTGAAATGGTGACAAATTTCGGATCAAAATGTATTTTTATCGTGAATTTAGTAAGGAACTTCTGCGTTCATTTATTCAGTTGGTCATAAAAATCAGCAGAAGATGATAATCAAAACATGCCTTGAGGTGATTTTTCACAAAAACGGCGATACAAATTACCCAAATATTATTATTATATATTATTAAATAGCCAATTTCAAAAATATTCTATGCACAATTCATTCCCGAACTTGAAACACTGCACACAGCCTATTTTATGGCCATAGAGCAATGAACGCTACTGGTCATTAGGATATTTGAGGCTCTTGTTTATTTTTTTATTTAGTATTTTATGCGCCCATGGGGATATTTCTTGCGTTCTGTACAACTCTTTATACATGCAAGCTCTGGGCGAACTTCAAGAAGGATAGCATGGAAAGACTTCGCGTACAGTACAACAATGCCTACCGCGCGAAGTTCGGTCTTTCCAGACACTGCAGTGCCTCCAACATGCTCACCGAGGGGCGAGTTCCTGGCTTTGCAGCCCTCATAAGAACTCGGGTGGCAGGATTTAGGGAGAGGGTAAACAAATCCGGAAATGTCCTCATTATTGAATCCCGCCAGAGTCCAGATTCCAGTATAGAAGAAAGATGGAGAAATATATTAGCTCCATCAATCTCAAGTACAATAATCCACTAACATCTATTATGTTTTCTTTATATTTCCATTTTTATGAATATATATTATTTACGTTATTTTTACATACTTTATGGGATGTGTGGGACTGCAATATCCTCCCCACATTCCGGAAAAAATAAATTATTATTTTACATTATGTAAGGTGGTTACATTTTTCAAACAAGTGTTAGTAATAAAAAAATAGTTGCAAACAAATATTTACTAAATAAGTACTAAAACAATTTTTTACATGCAATAATAATTCGTTACAATTGTTATTATTAAAATGGTTATAAGAAACAATATTATTATTATTATAAAGTTATAAGAAACAATATTTTGACATGAATAAATTGATTACTTGATGAAAGAAGAAGTTTGAGACGTCTCGGGAAGACATGATATAGTGATCAAGTGAATGAGGAACCCAAGTGAAAAATATTATCGCTTTAAATATATATATATATATATATAGATCAGCAAACTCCGATTCTGGATATATAATTTTACTATGTATAAATTATAGATAGAATTTGATAATCGTTATTTACTGGCGAATAAATAATCATTTCATCAAAACAACTTGTTATGTTGGTACCATTCCATTTGGACCATCTGACGTCAGATGTGTATTCTGTTTTTTGATTAGTATGGGCATTTTCATTTTTGGATTTTGTTTTGTATTTTTAACTCATATTTTTTTTTGGTTTTGGCGAAATATAAACTTAATTTGGGTGATTTTAAACACTTTAATTGTTGTTCAATATAAAAAACTATTATTATTGACATAAATTAGAATATACATGAGCAAACCAATTATCAATACAAATATTATGATAATCTTATTGCTCAATACTATTATTGTTCTGTGAGTTAAAATTCCTAAAAAGGTTCTATGTTATTACTTTTGTTTAGTTATGGTTTACTATGAATATAATATAAAATTAAGTACGTTAAAGTTCAGCCTTGTTTTGACATTCGATAGTCTAACCTCAAAACTGATCAAAACCGATCGGCCATAGATTTGGAACGTTTTGGCGGCCTTTGAATATTTGAAAATTATTTTAAGAGGAACGGCTGCGCTGCCTGTTTCATACATAAATTAATTTTGGATTTGAAGCCAAAATACCCATCTAAACTGATTAATATGTTTTTTTTTTAAATTAAAGGCTTAGTAAATATCTAGTACGGATGAGTATTTTATTTATTTTTGTTTTAAATTATGAAAAAAAAAAATCAATTTACTTAATGTTTAAATTATTTGCTGGTATATCGTATTTTTTTTAGATTATCAAATTTGCTATGTAAATAAAAATATAAAAACAAAACATTTAAAAATAAAATTCCGGGTTGATATTTTAAATTACGTACGGTTTGAAAATTTGATGGTATAGAAATATCATAGAATAGATGATTTAATTAAATACTGCTTAATAGATGATTTAAATAAGTAGAACACACCTTAGCCATTCGTTTAATTAATTTTTTTTGGTATTTTTATAAGCCTAGAAGAAAATAAGTGTCACACCTAAAAAAAATTTTAAATTGCAAAATCTCCTACTTACGAACCCCTTGTCCGATATAGTCGTATTGTTCGCAAATTAAGTTTCTTAGAATATGACCTAAACGTGTTTTAACAATGACATGATGGGGTCATTGGGGTTCAGTAGAAACAGGTAACTTCGTCGAGTGCCAAGTATTTTATTAGTTCACAATGTAAAATATATTCTTAACTGGTAGGTATTGTGGGTGTCACTTAATTACACGAACTGTTTTTACGGGTAATCTGCACACGGTCCAGTGGGGAGATTACCAGTCGTCTCGATGTTCAGGTGGTACTTCCGGTAGGGGGAGGTTTTGGGGCTGGGCGGACACGCGTTTCGGCTTTCACTTGACGACCGGTTTCAGACGGTTCAAGAGGATGATCAGCAGGATGCCAGCGGCGCTCGACTGCTGTCCGGTGGTGATTCCTGCGGTGGTGGATATGTGCCTTGAGGGGATCACGGCGTTGGAGGGCAGGAGGCGAAGGGCACTCGACTGCACTCGAACGGTGGGCGTTGGGGGTCGGCGGTTCCTGCCGAGTTTTCTCGCAGCGTCTCAGGCTGGGGATGCAAGTGGCCTGCTTGCTTTGTAGGAGACGGGAGTCTCGACTACGACCACTGGCCGGACGGTCTCTACTCACTCGTCTCTGTCCACTACTGACTTGCTTCGGCCAAAGTCCCCCTTTTTAATCCCATCCGAACTATTCTTCGGGTTCCTTCGCGAACTACGAACTGTGGCTCGGTGGCTTTTAATTAGTTCGCTGTTAATCCCTTTAACTGCCTTTTTCTGGCGACTGCGGACTTCCCGGGATTTAAAGCCGGGCGTTTGTAAATTACCCTCAGGTAGACGGACCTCGGGTACCGTATTAGGGATTAGCATAAATCGGTGTTTCCCGCACTTATGGCTTGTATCAATCCACCCCGGTTTCTTGCGGTGAAACAGCGCTGCTTTTAATTTCCACCCCGGCTTCTTGATGTCTTTATAGAGTTCCTCGCTGGAACTTGGTGTTGTGTACTGTCGTATTTCCAATTTCTCTGATTTGCAGGATTCGATCGGCAATATCTCCGTCTGCTGTTTGTCGCTGGTTTCCATTATGATGCTGCTAGGTATTATTGTTTGCGGTACATCAGCCATTTTCACTTCTGCCGAGTGTACTATTTGGTATACCTCGGTAGGTCTCACTTCCATAGGGGACGCATCTTCTGCGTACTTGTTTTCAATGACGTCATGGGCCGGCGTCGCTCCAGGCGAAGTTGATTGAGGCTCTATTTCTGATAATTCACTTTGGATAGGTGAATCTAACTCCGGTGAAGCGCCAACATTAGGAAATATGGCAGATTCCTCGTTATTGGCTGTCTCCGCCGCCGTGTTTATCTCCAGTTGACAAGGCGGTGAGGCAGTTTCTTCTTCTTCGATGATTTGTGGTGTTGCCTCTGCGGTATGCAGAAATTTTTCTAACGAAAAATTGCACCACCAATTAACTATCTCCCGGAACCTTTCCCAATCAAGCGGTCCTTTGCTTTCGATTATTTGACCCCACGCCATAGAAAATGCTAAATTCACGCCACGAAATTGACTTATCGCTATGTCACACTTCTCGCCTTCTGGAACTTTCCATGTTTCGAAATATATCTCACACTTATTTGAAAATATTTTCCAATCGTCAATATCTTGTCTCGCGAATTCCGCTGTTAGTGGTGGTCTGATATCTTCGCTTAATGAGGGCGCCACAAGGTTTTCAGCCGAACCTTGAAACGGCCTGTAATTATAATCGTTCAGGCGTGATGGTGAGTTCGCTTCTTCGTATCGGGGTTCCTCGTAATAGCACGAGCGATGATCGTCCCTCTCAGATGATTCTCGATTATCTCCATCATCACACTCGCGATAATACGGTCGCTCTCTAGAAGGAGATCTATAGTGCTCCTTCTCTCTTGATGAACAATCCTCGCGTCCATATTGTAGTTCATCGTAATAGCGCGAGCGATGATCGTTCCTGTCAAATGGTTCTCGATAATCTCCATCTTCATACTCGCGATAATATGATCTCTCTCTTGAAGGAGATCTATAATGCTCCTTCTCTCTTGATGAACAATCCTCGCGTCCATATCGTGGTTCATCGCAATAGCGCGAGTGATGATCATCCCTCTCAGATGATTCTCGATAATCTCCATCCTCATACTCGCGATAATATGATCTCTCTCTTGAAGGAGATCTATGATGCTCCTTCTCTCTTGATGAATAATCCTCGCGTCCATATCGTGGTTCATCGTAATAGCGCGAACGATGATCGTCCTTCTCAGATGATTCTCGATAATCTCCATCCTCATAATCGCGATAATGTGAACGCACTATTGAAGGAGATCCATAATATTCTTTCTTTCTTGAAGTATCATTCCCGCGTCTGTATCGTGGCTCATCGTACTCACGATGATATGACCGCTTTCTTGACGGGGATCCATAATATTCCTTCTCTCCCGACGTATAATCTCCGCGTGCTGGCGACCTCCATTTATCATCATCCCTGCTGGAGCGTTGGCTTGTGCTTGACGGTGAGCGGCGGCGTGAACTATGACTAGACCTGACATGCGGTTTAGCATCGTTATTCTTGTTGGAGAAATAACTCTGCCAGAGATGGCTGAATTTAGTTCTCGGCGGAGACCAAGCATCGAAATATCGGTCTATTTTTCTTCTGGGCGAGACGCGCTTAGGCGACGTGTAATGTTTTCTTGCTCTAGAACGTTGGTTTTTGGGGGCGACATGGTCCGTATGTCGGCTGCTTTGTTTACCCGAGGCCGAGGGTTTGTCCCGGCTCTTGTAAACGGTACGGCTAGAGTCACTTTCACTTTTACGCGGCATTTTTATGATCACTGAAATTTAAATTTTGAGTCTGAAATTACACTGCACTTTTGAATTTACTGAACCCGATCTCAGGGTGTGGGTACGAATTCAAATCTGTCCCATAGGGCAGTTTTTCAAACACGAAATGAATCCACGTTGGCGCCAATTGACATGATGGTGTCATTGGGGTTCAGTAGAAACAGGTAACTTCGTCGAGTGTCAAGTATTTTATTAATTCACAATGTAAAATATATTCTTAACTGGTAGGTATTGTGGGTGTCACTTAATTACACGAACTGTTTTTACGGGTAATCTGCACACGGTCCAGTGGGGAGATTACCAGTCGTCTCGATGTTCAGGTGGTACGTCCGGTAGGGGGAGGTTTTGGGGCTGGGCGGACACGCGTTTCGGCTTTCACTTGACGACCGGTTTCAGACGGTTCAAGAGGATGATCAGCAGGATGCCAGCGGCGCTCGACTGCTGTCCGGTGGTGATTCCTGCGGTGGTGGATATGTGCCTTGATGGGATCACGGCGTTGGAGGGCAGGAGGCGAAGGGCACTCGACTGCACTCGAACGGTGGGCGTTGGGGTTCGGCGGTTCCTGCCGAGTTTTCTCGCAGCGTCTCAGGCTGGGGATGCAAGTGCCCTGCTTGCTTTGTAGGAGACGGGAGTCTCGACTACGACCACTGGCCGGACGGTCTCTACTCACTCGTCTCTGTTCACTACTGACTTTGCTTCGGCCAAAGTCCCCCTTTTTAATCACATCCGAACTATTCTTCGGGTTCCTTCGTGAACTACGAACTGTGGCTCGGTGGCTTTTAATTAGTTCGCTGTTAATCCCTTTAACTGCCTTTTTCTGGCGACTGCGAAATTCCCGGGATTTAAAGCCGGGCGTTTGTAAATTACCC
>JAHDVE020009687.1:0-35944 GCA_022606495.2 Halesus radiatus | reverse complement strand
ATTAAGGTTTGCAGAATATTACAGTGATAATATGCAAATACTTGGCTTATTTATTATTTTGTTTTGTTCGGCACAAGTAGGTTATAACATAAGCGTGACCTCCAAGGTTAACAAAGATGCTATGAACTTGTTAACAAAAATTCGTTATACCTGCTATTTAATAAAATGATTTCCATAAGGTATCAGTAAGACGGTGGTTAAAAGTCCATAAAATTTGAGAGGTTTTCGTGAGTGTTACGTATGCATATCTATGTTTTGTCTGTGGTCATTTCCGTGAAGAACTTCCTATTTGAATCTCATCCTGTGACTATCAATAAATAACCTCTCCAACAAACAAAATGTTTTATTAAATATAACAAACATTAAATGGTGTCAGATGTGAATTTAAACAAATAATAAAATTAATGGTTTCAATTCAATTAAAATTCAGTGCAAAACAATTCAAAATTACCATAATAAAAACGGATTAAAATAAAATAAAAATGGCGAGTGTTAACGCATGTCCGCCAATGATCATGTCAGGTAATATGGCAAATAACTGGACAAAGTAGATAGCAAGATTTGAATTATTTCTTCAAGCAACCAACCAAGATGTTACACCTGACTCTAAAAAAGTGGCCTTACTTTTATTTACGATGGGCGAAAATGCTATAGAAATTTTTAATACCTGGGAAGAAATGGACAAAAAATCTACAAAATATGAAACGGTTATCAAAAAATTTGATGCTTATTTTATGCCGAAGAAAAATATAACAATGGAAAGATATAAATTTTTTTCAACTAAACAAAAAGAAAATGAATCTTTTCAAGATTTTTTAACGTCATTAAAAACAAGAATTGGAACATGTGAATTTAATATTTTAAAAGATGATATTTTGAAAGACATATTTATAATAAACATGCACAATAAACATTATAGAATCAGAGAAAATCTTCTTCAACAAACAAATCTAAATACAGAAAAAGCTTTGAGTATTGCTCTAAATATGGTATTGTCAAAAGAAGCTATAATGGAAGTGCAACAAGAAATAAAAAATGATATCGACATAAACAAGATTAACAGCCAAAAGGATAAATGGAGAATTCTGTCAAAAAATCAAAAAAGAAGTCATAATCCATTTAGAGACGGAGAGGATATGTCAAGGAAATTGTCGCAACGAAGTCAATCACCATAGAGAAGTCATTCATCACAGAGAAGTCATTCAAAAGAGCAATCATCGTGTGGTAGATGCGGAGAAATTCATCGCACAAAATGTCCAGCATTGAAAGTTAAATGTCATTTATGTCATTCTTTCGGACATTTTTCAAAAATGTGCTATAATAAAATTGCCAAAAAGAAAATTGGAATGTTATCTTCCATAGATAATAATACAGATTTTCGAATTGGTACAGTCAATTTAAAACAGAGATGGTCAGATAATTATTGCCAAAACACTTGTCAAATCGAATCAGATTTAAGTAAACAAAATAATGATTGTGACATGTCAAAAATAAATATTCCTGTCAATGATTTAGAAATCAAGTCAAATGTTCAACACATGAACAAGAATTATTTATTAGTCATATTGATATTCAAAATATCAATAATTCGCACAATCCAAATTGGCAATTTGAATTAACAATTAAAAATAGAATATAATTTCAATAGATAATTTTAATAAATTAAAATTGCCAATATCATTGTTAAAAAACTCAAATGCAAAAGTGACAGCATTTGGAGGATTCAACGTACTTATAGTTGGAGAATGTAATTTAAAATTTCATTACAATGTAAACAAATGTCAGACAATAACATTTATAGTATATAAATTTAAATGTCAAACTATTCTAGGTTTAAAAATGAGTGAAGAAATGAGTCTAATTAAATTGAATTATTTTGTAAATTATATAGATACAGAAGATTTAATAACTAAATATAATGATGTGTTTCAGGGACTTGGATGTATACCATATACATGTCATCTGTCAGTGGATCCGAACGCAATTCCAACAATAGATGCACAACGTAGAGTACCGTTCAAACTCATGGACAGACTAAAAGAGGCACTAGATGGAATGGTAAAACAAAATGTAATAGAAAGAATCACAAAACCTACTAAATGGGTGAGTTCGTAAGTTATCATAGAAAAGAGTGATGGTAAATTAAGGTTATGTTTAGATCCCAAAAATTTAAATAACGCATTACAAAGGTCACACTATCCATTGCCGACATTTGAGGAAAGTAGGTATAAAGTACACGGGGCAAAAATTTTTTCACGTCTTGATGCAACATCAGGATTCTGGTCTATTCCATTAGATAAAGACAGTGCAGAATTGTGCACATTCAATAGCCCATTCGGGAGATATTTTTTTAAACGTCTACCTTTTGGAATTAAAATTTCTTCTGAAGAATTTACAAGAGTCATAAATGATTTATTTAAAGATATTGAAAGTGTAACAATATTTGTAGATGATATATTAGTTTTTGGAAAAGATCAAGTCAGACGTGATAAAACTCTAAAACAAGTGTTAGAAAGGGCACGGGAAATAAATTTAAAATTTAATATGAATAAATGTAAATTTAATGTCAAAGAAATTAAATTTTTAGGTCATGTATTTAGTGACGGAGGAATAAAAGCAGATTATTCACAAATAAGTGCTATTAAGGAAATGAAGTCGCCACGGGATAAAAAAGAATTGCAAAGATTCTTAGGAATGGTCAATTATTTGAGTCATTTTATCAAAAACATGTCAGAAAACACTCATTTACTAAGACAATTATTAAAGAAAAATATAGAATTTAAGTGGGACGAAAATTATGAAAAGTCTTTCAACGATTTGAAAAATATAATTACTACAGAACCAATTTTAAGTCATTATGATCAAAACAAACCAGTCGATTCGTCAAAATCAGCAGTAGGGATGGTCATTATGCAAGACAAAATACCAATATCGTATGCTTCAAAAACGCTCACATCAGCACAAATTAGATATGCACAAATTGAGAAAGAATTATATGCAATAGTATGTGGATGTCATAAATTTCATCAATATTTATATGGTCAAACCGTATATGTGCAAACTGATCATAAACCACTTATAACTTTATTTAAAAAATCTTTGTATGACATAAGCCAGATTATAAAGGATGATGCTAGATTTACAAAAGTATGATCTTATTGTAGACTACATTCCAGGGAAACATTTATACATAGCAGATACATTATCACGGTCAGCACGGCCAGCACTGCCAGATACAGAAACGTTAACTTTTGAGATTGATATTAATTTACATGTAAACACTATAGTTGACAATATGGCAGTGACAGCCCACAAATTAGAAGAGATTAAAAAAGCAACTAGTGATGCTGTTTGTTTTAGCTTTAAACATTCTGAAAATTTATTATTTTTCAGGGTGGCCGACATCCAAAAATAAAATAAATTCTCTGCTAAAACAATATTGGAATATGCAATCAGAAATAAATGTGTGCGAAGATTTAGTTTTTAAAGGACATTCTTTTATAATTTCAAAAGTCATGATACCAGAAATATTAAAGAAAATGCATGAAAGGCATCAACAGATTATAAAAACAAAGAAATTAGTTAGAGATTTTCTATATTGGCCAAATATGAATGTGGATATTAAAAATATGATTGAACAATGTCAAACATGTCTAAAATTTAAACCAGCTAATCAACCGGAGTCACTTATATCACATCCGATATCAAATTACCCTTGGGAACGTATAGGTGTTGATATTTTAACATTTAATAATATTTATTATTTAGTTGTGGTTTGATTATTATTCAAAATATATAGAAATAGCTAACATGAATAAACATTATACAGCAGATAAAGTAGTAGATAATTTAAAATAAATTTGTAGTCGGCATGGAATACCATTAGAATTAGTCAGTGATGAAGGTCCACCATTCAATTCAGTTACGTTTAAGTCATTTATGTTTGAATGGGATATTTATCATGAAACGACAAGTCCATATCATCCACAGTCGAATGGACAAGCAGAAAGTTCGGTAAAAATTGTAAAAAATATACTAAGGAAATGTCAGGAAGATAAAACAGATCCATATTTAGCATTATTACATTATCGTACAACACTTCTATTACCTTCTCCGATAAATTTACCTTCTCCATCACAATTATTAATGTCAAGACAACTTCGTTGTAACTTACCGTCAGCAAAAAGTCAGTTAAAACCAAAAGTAGTAAAATTTAAAGAATACAAAAAAGAAGTAGAAAACCGTCAAAACAAAATGAAAAAATATGCAGATAGAGCTAGTCAGGATTTAAAACCGTTAAATATTGGGGATAAAGTAGTTTTTAAAAAACAACCAAATAGTACTCGGGAGCCAGCAATAGTAAAAGATTTGTGGAATATAAGTCCGAGATCGTACATTATTGAAACGTCGAATGGAAATACATATAGACGAAGTAGAATTCACTTAAGATATAATAAGTCAAATGGAAATAATTATTATGACAGCCAAGAGAAAAGTCAAAAAATCAATAAATCGTCGGAGATTGTGAATAAAAGAATAATAATGAAACATATATTCCAAATTTTAGTTTTGCGGTTCCAACTACCTCAAGTCAAGTAACAACAAGATCAGGAAGAGTCGTAAGGATTCCTGACAAATACATGTATGAAGAAAAGTAATAATCATGCAAAATATATTTATATTATATTATAATTTTGTTTATGTACATGGATATAAATGCATAGTTTAAAAATATATATATATATTATTTTCTGTTTAGTTAAGTAATTCCATGTATTTGTAAGTTTTCAGTCTTAAGGAAAACTTTATTGTAATTCATGTAAAAGCTAAGTAAAAACATTGAAATGTATACATTTATTTAAAGAAAGGAAAAAAGCAAAAAGTGTTAAAATATTTATGAATATATAAATGGATATTTCTTTAAAAAAATTATGTATGTATAAATAAATATTTCTTTATAAAAAAAGGGAGATGTTACGTATGCATATCTATGTTTTGTCTATGGTCATTTTATATATGCATATGTATGTTTTGTCTGTGGTCATTTCCGTGAAGAACTTCTTATTCGAATCTCATCCTGTGACTATCAATAAATAACCTCTCCAACAAATATAATGTTTTATTAAATATAACAAACATTAAAGTGAGGAGTTAATATTATAATAAGCCAAATCAATTTGACCTCTCCCTCAGAATTGGTAACGGTGAACGACTTCATATACCTAGGCTCATTTATATACGTGGCGAAGGAATTTCTGAAATAGAAAAGAAAAGAAGGATCTATGATGAAAAATGCAATCACTGAATTTCAATTTTCAAGATATGGAGTGATAGAGGCATAACAAACACCACTAAGTTGAAACTCATCCGAACGCTGATTTTCCCAATATTTATATACTTAAATATTTTGGATACTTTGCTCACCAATCTGAGAACTTGAACCCGCAGAAAAGCATGATCGTTGACAAAGTCGAAAACAGGAGAAGCAGGGGAAAATCACCAATGCGTTGTTGGAGTGATTAAATATCACAGTTGTCCATAACATCTGTGGCTCTCCACGCAGCGCAGGACTACGAGAAATGGTTAAGTCTTCTTTACCAAGGAAGTTAGGATCACGACCTTCAATAACGAGGAATATTACAGAATAATCAATTTGATCATCACATTGCATTTGTTCGAATGGGATGTTTGCGTTTTTATTTACATAAATAAATGCTGTAGAAATTGATGGGGAATCGAAGAGTGGTATTAAAATGTAGACTAGAAACTACATACTTGAATATGATAGATGAACATATTATCTAAAACCAATTCAAGAAATATTTGTTTCTAAATGACAGTCTATCAATTTGGATCTTCTTAATGCTTTTCCCACCAGGAAGAGAATTGCAAATAAAAGTACTCGAGTTTAATTCACCTTCGATCACATCGAAAAATAGAGTCGATACGATTTTTTTTTTAATATTGATGATGTTGGCATTGACAAGATTTTTTAAAATCATCTATTTCCAAGCAATTGAGAGGTTAGTTTTGGAGATCCTAGTGTGTTCGGAAAATGAATGATAATAGGAAAGCTCTTCAAGTAATCCAAAGTAATCAACACCACGTCCAATTACGAATATACCATTCCAGCAGTTGTCCTTTACAAATTATCCTTACACGAAAGCTAACGATTTAGAAAACAGAAAAATGGAAATACATGTTACCGTTAAGAATATGCAAAAACAAGTAGGCATTCGTAGGCCAAACGGAGAGATAACAATCACCAGCAACGTCTGTATATTGCCAATATGTATGATTAAAAGTAGATAAAATCATTTTAACGCGTTCACTCGTTTGTTGGAAAATATTTATTCCATTATGTTGGAACAGTCGGATAATTCCAAAGACGGACTTTTTTTCGAAAGCGTACATATTCAAAGGCACAAGCTGCTATCGTGTACGAGTTGAATTCTTTTGTCGCTAATGTAGCAAAAAGAATTCACATGACGCGTGCGAAGTTAGAATAAATCCGAACAATTGGGGACACCGCCAGTGAGGGGCGTATAGACCTGTTTCAAGTTTTAGACTTTATGGCCTAAAACCACACATTTTATTAGGTATGTGGTATGTTCTTAGATTAAAAATACTTTAATTACTTTAAGAAATATATAAAAAATGTAGAAAATGAAGGGGGTAGATAAAAATAAACCCATTTCACAAATGACATCGGAATACGTTGATCGGGATATGAGGTGTGAAAAATAGTGAAGAAACGTTTTTTTTAATCATTTAATCGTAAT
Source organism: Halesus radiatus (assembly GCA_022606495.2). NCBI lineage: Eukaryota > Metazoa > Arthropoda > Insecta > Trichoptera > Limnephilidae > Halesus > Halesus radiatus. The sequence continues at coordinate 29,162 of JAHDVE020009687.1, read as the reverse complement.
TTAAATCGTCAAAAGCGTATCATGGTAATGAAGTTGCAATCTGAAAATAGCTGAAAATAGAAAATCTACACAAAACAATTATTCCAAATTTCAATACGCCATATCTTATCGATCAATAGTTATTCTGCATATTAAAAGACGGTAAAAAAAACATACGGATTTGGGCACACTAGTTTATTTTCACGTCAATTTATTTTGGGCAAAACAATACTTATTGCAGTAAAAACAGCTAATATGATGAAATATATATATTGTTTGAAAAATGTTTTGCCACGTAAAAATCATATTTATTTAACAATTACTTTTATAAACAATAATTATTAGCCTGAAACACTCATCCAAATTGAAAAAACCTTCCGAGAAAAGATAAATGTCGCCGACAGGATACGAACCTGCACCCTTCTGATTGCCGGTCAGATGCTCTACCGTTGAGCTACGTCGGCTTATCGCAAACCCGCCAAGTTAATCAATATATACTAGTGTTTCATTCAATAATTACTGTTTTTATTATATTTCACCTGTAAACAACCAACTTTATTAGTATGAGAAAGGCTTGTAACGGCTAAATCCCTCAATAGATGCGTCGAGACAAATTATGTCTACATTTTATTGGTGAAAAATGCTTTGACTTGTCAAATATTTTTTATTAATTGATAAACTAAATTTTTTTTAAGACAAGATTTTTGTGCATAGCGCAAAGGGTAACAATTATTTTTATAAACAATAATTATTAGCCTGAAACACTCATCCAAATTGATAAAACCTTCGATAAAACTTTAGAAAAGATAAATGTCGCCGACAGGACGACAAGAGTGTTTCAGGCTAATAATTATTGTTTATAAAAATAATTGTTATCCAATGCACAAAAATCTTAGTTTATCAATTAATAAAAAATATTTATTTAAATTCATTTCACTTTTTACTAGGGATTGTGAGGTTTTTGGAATCTCACTCATCCTATAGATGGCATCTATATTCGTACATACATAAAACATGTTTTGTGTAGTTATATACATAATGAAATATGTCAAATTCTTCTACTAGATAAGACCTCCATCATTTCACAAGTCATATTTTCCCCTTTTTATGATGATAGTAGGAGTTTTTCAAATTTAGTCAGGATTTTTAAAATGAGAATGTTAATTTTCCTTTTAAAAGGTCAAAAACTAATACAATGTAATTCTATAAAACTAATCTGGAACAAATTTAAGCCCATATCCCCGTTTTCTGGAGAGGTTTTCATTTTAAGGAGGGTCACAATGAAAGAAATAGCAGGCGGTGGATCCGGGAATAGGGGTGATGAAATGGAAGAAGGCGTGGGGATGGTCGTCAAAGAAACAGCGGAAAATTGGAAAATCGGAAACGGATCGACAGCCATCGCGTGACTGAAAGCGAACTCGGAGCAAACCATTCCCTCATAATATCTATAGTTTGTGCAAACGTTCTTTTCAATGTCTTACATTAAGAAATATACTTATGATAGGGGCAATGAAGAAGAATATCTAGGTCAAAATTTCTTCGAAATCAGGGTCCATAAAGTAACTGTTACTGAATTATGGCCGTTCAAATATATGGATGTTTCATTAAGAGGTCGTTTTGTGACGGACTGTAATGCAAAACTGCTTATTTCCTAAATGGGTGAAATTAATTTATATATGCAGTCGGGTAAAGGAATCGACTGACATTATTATTTTAAAGATGAAATGACAAAATGTGTTTAATTTTTCATCAAAATACACATTTAAAAAAAAAAACTCACTATTTCCAACAAAAAATATTTACCCGTTTCCGCAAAAGTGACCGTTTTACATGTTATGGCAATGCCTTTTATTTCCAATAGAAATTTGAGGGAAATATTTTTTTTCTGTAAACCTCATTGCTTTCCCTACGATTGACAGATGTATTTAACAGTTTAAAAAAATATATATTTCTATTGTTTTCCTGGATGGAAACTAACCTAACAAAGTCTTCTTCGTACTTTCACATTTTTTAATTGTTTCATTGTAGGACATAAAGGAGATTATCGTGTTTACAAAATAAAATAATTAAAAATATGATTTTAAAATATTATTTATCCAATGCGAAGTTAATAAATAACAGCAATGGTAAAAAATATATATTTTTAAATGTTTGTACTACTATGTTGTGAGAGTCGGTATCATATTTTGGCTCTACTGAAAAATTCGATTTTTGGAAATAGACAGTTTTGGTAAAATTTCTTACACCCTTCTTGGATCCGCAAACAAACTGCCAACAGGTTTATGATCATTTTAAGGTTCAGTTCATGTTTAAATGCTCGTGTTTCAAGATAAAACTTTTTTTTTTTTTCTGATGTATCTTTACTGCTAGCGGATATGTACCAGCATGGGTTTTTCTGGTACGGTGTCAGAATGAAATTAGAAAAAGTTTTAAATTTTAGAGTGTTCCAGCATGTGCGAAATAAATTAAATATTGAAAGAAAAAAAAATTGACACGTATTCCATGTTTAATTTTGTCCTTGTCTAGTAGTGGCAGTGTAATTATTGGTACGTGAAATTTAGGCCTTTTTGAAAAAAAAAAATTAATACCGCATAAGAGTTCTAACTACTCCCAACCGTCTGGAGCCAGTGAGACTATGGCATCCCCAATTGCTGAAGGTAATGGGGAGAAGGAGAAGGGGAAAACGAAGGTGAAAAAATACCTGGCTAATCCGATCTGGTCACTAAACACGGTTAAATCCATTTCAAGCAACGTTTCAATTCTGAATGATGGTCTTTTACTGGGGCGATACTGGAAGTCTCGTCCACTCTGGAACTTGGGCAAATATACTATATATTATTTTTAATGAATTAATTGTGAAACAACATAAATTAATTAAAAACTACTTGCGCACCCCGGGAGTTGAACCCGCGACTTTCGGTTTCATAGTCGCGAGCTTTTCCCCTCGTCTGTGTAACTTCGGCATGTAACCATTATATGGTTATTGTCTGGCTAATATGTTTCAAAGATTGTATGTCGGCAATCAACATATCGTCTATTGTCATGCGTTAAAAGATTTAATTCAACTGAGAGTGGAAGTGGAATGCGAACGCTATCCATTAAAATAAAAGTTACATAACAATGCGCGAATTTCCGGACACATAAATTCATTAAATAAACACTCGTCCAACTATTTAATAACGTTTATCAAACGAAATGTCGTAATCCATATTTGTTTGCATTTATATCTGCGAGAAAAACATTTTTGGCCCGGCGAATGAAAATTTAGAGCGGGAAATTCATTACTCAAGAGCCCGCCATTGATGGTGTGTTAAAAATTTCACAGAGCCGCGCGTTTCCGGCTGTCTGAAAAATTCTCGCGGTTTCCGGCTATGTGTGCACTTGTTTGCATAGCCGTACATGGTTAACAAAAAAACATTGAATAGGTTTCGTGATTAGTTCCGGCAGAGTAAATTCTCGCCATCATAAATCACGAAATATGACGAAACAAAATTATGACCTTTTGAAAAACTATTGTAGGCCACCGGAAATCATCTAAACACACAGAAAAAGATCCTTTTAAAAAAAAATTTTTTTATATAAAAGCTTGTTCAGAGAAAAATCTCATTGTTATAAGAAATTAGAAAATAATCAGACCAATTAATGAACTACACTTTTAAATACAAAAATCTTCGTTTCAATGAACCCAAAAACAACTATCAGTTTTTTTCCAAACACAAAGCCATACAGTAACCATTCGATGGTATTTATGCGTCATTACTTCGTAATCATGAAAAGTTTTTCTTTATTCTACCTTAAATGGGTAAGAAGATACTTTTTTGGAAAATATTTTGCATATTTATTTGAACTCAGAATGATCCCTCTACATTCTGCAAATTATGTAGCATATTTTTATAACGTTATATATTTTTAATTTTCATAAATGACCTTGGCTAAAAATTAAACTGTGGTTATGATATTTTCGCCAATGATATCAAAATTTTTCGTAAAATTTTGTCTATTTTTGACCATCAACTGCTTTAAAATGACCTCGATACCCTCAATAAATGGTGATGATATGCACTTTACTGTTGAGGAATATTACACTTTAAACTTTACTCGAAATAAAATTATAAAGAACCTTTCCCACGTTTTTAATAATACTAGTATTAAAAATTGTCTTCCACAAGACTTCTACGAATCACTCTCTATTCTAAATTCATATTCGACGTACACAGTAACGGCATTTAGTGTAAATCATTCAAAATGATTTTTATGAATGATGATTTTTTCATGGAATATGTAAACCATTCTAGGACCCTTATATATTTTCAAAGTTGACGGGGTAAAACTTTTTTTTAAATAACCGTTAGTTTCCAAATGATTGTTGAGAGTGCCTCTAAAATCGCGAAAAATCAATTCCTCTAATGGCCTATATTTCATAATATAAAACAAAAATAAATAAATTACTTCTCATCCGTACTAGATATTTAATATACTTTTTGATGAAAAAAAGATCATCAGGTTTAGGTCAGTATTTTGGCCTCAAATCCAAAATTAAATTTTATTTGAAACAGGCAGCGCAGCCGCTCCTCATAATCAATTCTAACCCTTCCATCGCCTTAATTAGAAGCAAATTGGAATACGGAAGTTGTATTTGGAATTCTCATTCCTACAAATATGAAAAATATTGTTAAATCTTTTTTTTAAATGCTAAAAATGGCGTCTTTTAAATGTGGTTAACATGACCATCCTACTTGCCAAACAAATTATAACGGTAGTAAATTTGAATCGCTCAAAAAAAAAAACTTCAAACATAGATTACCTATTGATGCTGTAAATTACAATTACTTAATGAAATAACTAAAATTATTAAAACTCTCAGACAGAAGACTTGTTTCTGACCTAACTTTTATGTTAAAATTTTTTAATGGTATTTTAGACAGCCCTGATATAGTCAGCTTAATTAAATTTAATATTCCAACTAGAACTATCTCGATCTAAAATTTCATTCAATTTTAACAATAATTTCAGGACTGAGTCACTCAAAAATTCTCTTGTACCTAGACTTCACACAGAAGGTAATACTTTTTCAGACATAGTGGATATGTTCAACTGCTCGGAATACAAATACAAACAGGCGATTATTGCATACATCCTTAACAATTATTAAGAAATGTGTCTAGAGTATAAGTATCAGTGAATGTGGGGTATGTTTTGAATATTCGCCTCTATAGCTAATTAATTGGAATGGAACTTTCACTATGTTATTCCTATATTTGCTTGCGAGACAAATGAAATATTTATTTGTTGTATTTCATGAAGGTTATCTATTTTATCTATGTTTCTACTGTGATGTGTTTTGCATCTGTGTGACTATTGCAATTAACGAAATATATAAAAGACTATTTAGTGCGTATTTTATATAATAAATAAAAAAATTAAGTTGTTCAAAAACTTTCGGAATATTTTTAACTTTCACAAAAGTGCTTTAAATATTACTGTTGTTTTTATCCCACAACTTCATTCTACAGAACAAGGATCATTTGAAGAAATTTGTTGAACTCACTGGAACAGCAATAGATCACCCAACTTTAATTATTTCGTTATGAAAACGTAGAAGGATTTGGAAGCTTTCCACCATCCACTCGAGATCCCAGTTCCCAAGTGCAACAATGTAATTTGACCCTACTCGTATGAACTTACTCATACGGACAAGAACGAAGAGAAGACGAGAACGGGCAGGCATGGCGCACGGCGGTCGAATCACATGAAATAAAAAGAAAGATGGCGGCTGAGATAAAATGGAGGTGGGCATTGTATTTACCTCTCTGGTCGCCATCCTCCCGCCTGTATCTTTTAACAATCTGCGGATCCATTTCGGTGAAGAATGGCCTTATTAAAAAGTTTGTAAGAGTACGCCTCCACGTTAAAATATGGGTTTTATAAACATGGAGCGAGATAAAGTGAAATATTCCCGGGGATATTCCCATTTTAAGTACTAAATAAAAACATTTTGCCTCTCTCCCCAGGAAATGCAGACAATACAAATATCGTGCTTTGAGTAAAGTTTCTGGCAACATTGTTGGTCCTTGGACAAGTCCCTCATTAACCTTAAATTTTAAAACTTTGTTTGTGTTTTGCTTTTGGTCAGCATTAAAATATCGTCTGATGTTTTACCCCCCCATAAAAAAGGTAAAAATTCTTAAAGAGAATTTTTATGAGCTTATGTTTAATTTGTAGAAATGTATATTATGTTTTGTACAGTCAAAACCTGAATATAGCCTTCGAAGGGAAAACATGCTATCGTATTACAACAACGGACTTATCGTATTTTACCAAAATTGCGCGCGCATATTAATATTAAAAATATTTATTTAAACACGAAAATATTATCAGAACAAATTATGTAATATTTATAAATTAATTAAATTATATACTTTGTGTTCACCACTTTATTAATATAACGATATCTACGTTTCGAAAGCGACGCTTTCTTTATCAGGAGTATTACTCCTTAAGTAAAAAAGTATATTATTTAATCATTGAAAATTTTTTTTTAACATAACCTAAATGAAACATGAAACCCAAAAAACAACAGAAAATAAAAAGATATCAGACGCATCTGGGATTCGAACCCAGGAACTCTGTCTTTCTGGGACAACCGTTTTACCAACTTAGCTAATGAGACCAGTTCAATTTATGTCATCTTCATCGATATCATATCTCAAATTCAAGACTTTGTCAATATTATCCTCCATTTTAAATCCCACTGATATCTTCAAATTTTCTGTTTTTTTTTCGGTTTCATGTTTCATTTAGGTTATGTTAATATTATCTTCTTCAATGATTAAACATTACAATAAGGTTTTTGAATTTAAATAAATTAATTCAATTGTATATTATTTAACTCATTTATTAAAAATGATGCCACAAAGTGAAAACCAATCGTTTGAATAAATTACATGATATTTTATTAATGTTAATATGCAAATTCGTAGAGCATGTAACCCTTTGAAATCTGTATTAATATTGTCAGTGATAAAACATATTTGATGGTTGATAACAGCTGTAGAAATATTCAAAATACTTCGACGTAGTTTTTTTTAAAGTAAACGATACTTTCATTTGAAAGAACACCAAGTCTCTAAGGGCGTGTTTCACTTAAAATATCAAATCATACAAAAAAAACATAAATTAAGATTTTCTATATTAAAACTATAAATAAATACAAAATTATATAGTAAGACGTACCTTCAAATTGGTTTCAATTTAAGGGGAATTTAAAATAAATCATAAAATCACCTTTCCAAATATAAGCATGACCCTGAACGAGTAGCTAAAATCCAATTCAACTGTTTCCACGGTTGCGAGGTTACGATCCCTGGCTACAAATCTTGAGGTTGTAGGTTTAAATCCCGGAATGTGCAAATAAATTTAAATTGATTAAATTTTGAAATTTCACAATTTATTAATTTAAAATAGTGTGTAATATATTTGCGGAACGTTCCAGAGAGATAGATACGTCCCTGATGAATGACCAGCATTCATAAAAACGTTGAAACATTCATTGAAACGTTGCTTGAAATGGCTTTAGCTTTGATGACCAGATCTGAATAGCCAGTAATTTCCCCATTTCTCCATCTCCTTCCCCTCTTCAATACGTTCAGCCTCAAAATATACCCCAAATGGGAATACCATAGTCTCACTGGACTGGATGGTTGGGACTCTTGTGTGGTATCATAAAATAAATAAAAAAACAAAAGAAAAATAGTGCGCTAAGTCAGTAATGCCCAGCAATTAGAAACGAAAATCGGCGATTCGCCCTAGATATTGAGGAAAAAATTCGAAATCGGTATATTTTCAAATTTACATGGAGGTATGGAAGGATTAAAATGAAGTTACTCTTATTATTTGAAAAGCTTTTTCTAAATGAATGATTTAACCATAGTTAGAGTTTTTTTATAAAAATCCTTAAATTTAAATAAAATAAATTGTTTTTTCTGAGGATTTCGAACATGATAAAGACCCACATGGAAACCTTAAATACAATAAATAGTATTTTTTCCATATGGTAAACGACTAAAATACCCTATATTAAAATAGCAATTTTTAAGATCGTAGTTTTTTTCTTTATCAGGTCAAAAAAAACATATTCACCTAAAAATATAATCGTAATTGTTAAAATTTCCCATTGTTTTTTTTTTCATCTATTGACACGGGCCTCTTTTGTGTCACCGGTAATTGGAAAGCTATTAATGTCAATTTTTTTAACAAAATCACACATCGTTATTGAGAATCAGCCGGGGCCTGCGGCCAGTGGAGTGCCGGGTGTAATCAGCGGACACTCTAATTGGAAAGCATGTGAACCATAACTCGCGTTTGTAATGGATTCGTGATGTTTGAACGCATGCGTTCAGGCTGAACACGGACACTAGACGACTGGACAGTCGAGACAGACTACTTTATTAAGGGCAAAAATTTTCAACAATTTAAAACAATCTGCTATCATAACAACGTTACCATAAAGATTTCAAAGTTGACTCACGAAATTGATATTAATTCAGTAGTTTTTTTTTCTTATCGCACATTTGAAAAATGAATAAAAATAATATTGCGTCTTGTTAGAGTAAATGAGTATTAGAAAGCTTAATTGATCGTGATATATTTCATTAGAAATTGCGGGTAAAATTTCAAGACGTTCGAGAGATTTTTGTTAACTTCGGCACCAATATTTTAACGTTATGGATAACGTTTATGTTTCATTGTAGCTTCTGTAGTGATGATCTTCAGGGTTGGAGAAAACACTTTTTTTGATTATTTATTAAAACTGGTTCAATATAAAATATGTCGTAAATTGATTCACATTGATGGCACCGTCGTGCAATATTCGTCACTATAAACTCTGCAAAAATGAGATGGTTATTTTAATACGAGCACAGTTGAGAAGAAATAACCCTTTACTTATTATTTCTTCAAAGGATTCCTAATTCAAAAATATTATACAGATAAAAGTTGATTTGGAACTCACTTTGTAATATGGTGGAGTTTTATGCTGCTGAGTGGCGATGTTTTACAAACGGCGATGTCATGGTATTGGGTAAAGACATGGGATTCTAAAAAAAGACTCAAACGATAGACACGTGAAGGAAACTTTCTTTCATTTGCTCTACTATCTCTCTACGTGCAACGAAGAAATGCCGGGAGGCAAGGGCTGCCTACAAACTTATTGATAAAAATTAAGTATAAGCATTCATTTAACGAGCATCTTACACTACAAGCTAGTCTTGTGGTTTATTCTACAATACTAGCTACTTTTAGCTGCTTAAAACGGTATATCATAATTATTTCACGAATAATATGGTTCATAGAAGAGATTGCATTCTGGATAATCCGGATTTTCGAAAAATTGAATTTTCAGAACATTCACCAAATTTTCAAATGGAAATCCAGATTTGAAGTTTTACGCACGTTTTATTTATTACGCAATGTTCTGTCAAATTAACACCACAAAAAACAAGCAATTCTTTGGTAATATCAAGACATTGTAAGGACAGGTAAGCAAAAGTTCTAGTAATAAGGTTGTTACCTAATAGTAAGTAATAACTAAATTTTCACATCATTCACAGATTCAAGATTTAATATAAAGAAGTGTGCTTGTAAAACGAAAGGAAGCAAAAGAATATTTTTTCTCCGACACAAATTACATAATACATTATATTTATGAATACGATAATGCACAATTATACTGCTGGATTAATGGCACTGCTCTTAAATTACAATGGGATTCCCTTATAATGTTGTTCTTATATATCAGACTAAAAAACTTAATAAAACTTTTTAATATTTTTCCGTTATTGAAATTACAAATTTTTGAAGATTTTTTTTTAAATTTCGATTTTAATCCGAATATCCGGATTTTGAGTTTCAAGAAATCCGGATTTGCAATCCCTAGTTCATAGTATATATCAGACTAAAAAACTTAATAAAACTTTTTAATATTTTTCCGTTATTGAAATTACAAATTTTTGAAGATTTTTTTTAAAATTTCGATTTTAATCCGAATATCCGGATTTTGAGTTTCAAGAAATCCGGATTTGCAATCCCTAGTTCATAGTGATGTTTAGGCCATTTGAAAATAAGATACAGCAAATATACAAATGGTATATACTCGTATACATATGCCGGGGGACAGAGAAACCATATACTTTTTTTTAAAGAATATCGTTAGGAGAAAGGAATTTGTATTTGAAGAAGTGGTGATAGGAGAATGATAAAGATTGAGAAATACCTGGCTATTTTGGTCTTTACTAATGCAATTTTTTGTCATTTCCATCGATATAATTTGAACATGGCGATATTTAGAGTAATACTTTACTCTGAAACGAAGCGTGTTGAACTATTTTTTAAATATACATTTTCTGAAATACCCAAAATGATACGCCCACTATACACCCATTAGTAGGGTAGGTATCCACGTAAAAGTAGCTTAAAAAGTTGACGGTGTAAACGTAAGTTAAAATGACATTTTGAAATCTATTTATGATAAACAACTAAATGTTCCAAAATCAACACTTTCGTTTCATATATTTGGGAACTTTATTTCCTTACATTCTGCCAATGCACTATGGCGACTGTAATGACGATTAATTCTATACAACTCGAGAACATGGCCCAGTAGCTTCCCTCTACAAAGATACGAGACCCGAACACACACGGAAACACACGAAGTCCCGCTGGCGCTAGTCCGCACGAGTGCGCCGACCACTCCGAGAGCGGGGATAAGTAAAGCAGTGATAGGGTGGTCCGTACAAGATGCAGTATCCGGGGGAGATGTGCTGGGACCTGGTCTGCCTTCTAACTCCTCGCCTAGGCGCTCTATGCTGGCCTTAATGGTATTCTAATGGCATTTGGAACTGTTGGAGTAACGAATGTTGTGGAAAAAAACTTACATTGTACAACTTATTTCGCTTTTCTTAACTACAAAGCGCAACAGCTGTATGAATAAAGCAATAACCCAACTGTTAAATTTTTGTCAACGACGTGCGATGCAGATATTTCTAATCCTATGGTGAGCTCTGGCAAAATTAAATTCGTACAGCTTCTTCTGTATAAAGTAGCTTGGTTAATGCAACTATTTAAATAATTTCTCCCAGGAAGAGTGTAGAGATCGAACTTTGCAATATTTACTTGACCAATTAAATTAAGACACGAAGTTATAATGTTGTTTGCTGCATATTTTTAATTTGTTTAACAAGACAAAAGGGTATCGCAAACTAATATTATAGGAAGACAAAATATTTTGTTCCGGTATTTCATTACATTTTTAAAGAATGCACTATGCAAAAAATGTATTAGTTTGTTTTAATAGTGCAACGAAATTCATTATTTTTTTTGTGAAAGAAAAACATCGGAAAATGCATAAATTATTTTCTTTTTTTCTCGTAACTTTTAATATAGCTTTGGTATCCAGATTAATACTGGCCAAAACGGCTAGTACTTCTGTTACTATTATTTACATACCATATACCCCATTCATTAGCGCCCATAACTGCATCGCCTACCAACTTCGTTGATTACGAATGCACCACTGACCGCTGTGCAACAGAGCTAGGGTCATCACACGCCTATTGCGTACCATCAGTTTCCCAGGTGTCGTCGGCCCCGGGCGGCAGACCGCTCATTAGCATCTTAATTCACCGCCCCCGGCGGGGTAGCCCTGCCCGTAATAACAACCGTGTACTTTGTCGCCGTCAACTTGCTTTGACCGCCGGGCTCCGCCTGTCTATGTCTGTGTGATCCTTTGGACCAGTTCCTCCACCGTAGTTAGTAAATCAACGAATCTAAGAGCTGAAAGCAGAGTCTATTACAATAGTAATTACTTTATGGCCATTCTACATTCCATCATCGTTGCTTGTGTTCCTAATATCTATCGATACGCAAACATTTTAGCTTTAAACTTACAAAATTGAGACTTTGTAGAAGTAAGACATATTTTTCTAAATTTTCACCTTGATGCTAAAAAAATATAATGTTAGAATGTCTCGTAGATTGAAATAAGGACTAAAAGCCATATTAAAGTTGTTCTTTTTATGTCTAGCAAAAAAATACAATTCTAAGGTTTCGTTTTTAGTAACATTTTAATGTTTTATTCAAGTTTTTCAATTATTGTTTATTCGAAAGAATTTCGGATAATATTTTAGCAAAATGAAGACGGGATAATTACATTATTATATTCGACATTCCCTGATAGTACAGTAGTAGTCTTTTATTCCGTTTTTTAATTATTTTTTTGATTTAAAATGATGTCGTTTGATACTTCTACTAAGTTTTTTTCCAGACTGCTACAAATGAATTAATGCAGTAAAAATATACGAAATAAGGAGTACTTTTAATCTGTTGATTAGACTTTTTTATAATTAAGGGCGAGAGGGACGTCGGAGCGGAATTATTTATTATTACGCAATACGATAAACATAATGTTTTTAAATGGAAAAATATTTACTTAATATTTTATAAATTTACATAGGCTTAGCATTTATCAAAATCTAATCAGAAATATTACTTTTTCTGACCGTCCTATTGTATGTTTTACAAAATATTTAAAATGTGAATATGATTTTTAAAGTGGAATAAAATATTTTTAATCCTTTCTCATTACGTTTTTGTAAATAAACTTACTAAAGATTTTTAATCCGCATTAAAATTTTAAAAGAAAAATTGAAGTTACGTAGTTTTTATGAAAAATTTAAACTGCACACTGTTCTTTTTTTTTTAATTTATCTCATCACAATGTTAAAGGAAAACCTTCACAGCATTTTTTAAGGATATTCAACTTTTTAAATGTTTTTGTAAAACATGCGGACAGCGGTCAGAAATGCGTAATATTTCTTTTTAATATTTTATTTTGATAAATGCTAAGCCAATGCAAATTTAAAAACAACGTAATAAATATTTTTCTCTTTAAAAACACCATGTTTATCGTATTGCACAATAATATTATCATTATTTTGAATTTATAAATAATAAGTCTCCGACGTCCCTCTCCCCGTTAAGGCTGTTTTTTTTATTATTTTTTTTACGTTCCGTTTATGCCTGAAAGTTTTATCGCACTAGAAAAGCACAATATGTACATAATATATATCATATACCTTTGTACAAGTTCATCAACAAAATTGATCCTCGGAGTGTTACTTGTTAGAGATACCTTACGTAAGAGAAAATAAACTTTCCCTGCAAGTTTCCGGGGCCTGTGCATATTCAATGAATTTATACATACATTTTCTAATATGAAATTTGTTAACACCATAAAGTTAAAAACAATGAAAAAAATTTTTTTTTTCATAAAATTAATAAAATATTTACGTAATTTTCCATCATCTAAAATAACAATGAAAATGCAGTTTTTTTATTCATCTTTTTTTTATATATGAATACCGCAAAAGAGTCCCAACTGCTCCCAACCATCTAGAGCCAGTGAAACTATGGAATTCAGATCTGGTCACCAAACACGGCTAAAAGCCATATCAATCAACGTTTCAATTCTGAATGGTGGTCTTTCACCAGGGCGATACTGCGAGTATCTTCCACTCTGGAACATGCGCAAATATACTATACATTATTTTTAAATTAATAATTTGTGAAACAACACAAATTAATTAAATAAAATTTACCTGCGCACACCGGGATTTGAACCCGCGACCTTCGGATTCGTAGTCGAGAGCCTTACCCCTCCACTATCTTCGTCGTTTGTTGTTAAAGACTCGGTATTGTATTAAGCCAAAGGTAAATAACAAAATATTTGTAACTAAAACTAAGTAAAATATAACAGCAACCTAATAAAACATTCGCAATACTATTATTATCATATTTCTTGTTGACCAATATTATGGATTAAAAGGCCATAAAAAAGATAATAATAAAAATAAAACGTTTCGATTATAATTTTTATATTGGGAATTTTGCATAATAAAAAATTCAATTCATTCTTTAAAAACAATATATTTTACTAAACGAAATATAATCCACGAGAGCGTTAAAGGTGTGTACGCAAATAGCTTATAATATTATGTATATGTTTAGGTTATTCATGAATTCCGGGTAAAGATTAACATTTCAATTTCGTATATCAAAGCAAACTAAATGAACTTACATGTGTAAGTTCAGAAAGTTCAGGCAGATATTTAAATGCAAATATCAGCGTTTAAACTACTCCCGCCTTAACCAACTTCCTATGAAATTGGTAACAGCAAAAGTTAATTTTGTGCGAGGTACGAAGATTCAGCTACTCTGCCGCGGTGTTTAAGTAGGGGGATATAATTCGTATAGCATCTACCCCAATAAAGTATAATAGTATTGTGTAATTTGTTCGTGAATAATATAGTTCTCTAAATTGTCATTTATTAATATTACCTTCTACGCATTACTGGATATGAGTTTAACGTAAACTAGTTTCTGGTACAACAACAAGATTTTAATGATATTTCTCTTATAGATACAACAAGATTTTAATGATATTTCTCTTATAGATACAACAAAAAGATTTTAATGATATTTCTCTTATAGATACAACAACAAGATTTTAATGATATTTCTCTTATAGATACAACAACAAGATTTTAATGATATTTCTCTTATAGATACAACAACAAGATTTTAATGATATTTCTCTTATAGATACAACAAAAAGATTTTAATGATATTTCTCTTATAGATACAACAACAAGATTTTAATGATATTTCTCTTATAGATACAACAACAAGATTTTAATGATATTTCTCTTATAGATACAACAACAAGATTTTAATGATATTTATCTTAGAGATACTATTTCTCTTATAGATACAACAAGATTTTAATGATATTTCTCTTATAGATACAACAACAAGATTTTAATGATATTTCTCTTATAGATACAATAACAAGATTTGATACAACAACAAGATTTTAGTGATATTTCTCTTATAATAGTACTACGGCAGGATTGTGTAAGAAAATTTTTCACTAAGATTAAGTGGTAAATCAACGATCTCAACAACATCTATAAATTTTATCTTCATATTTTTTCAACACTACATAAGAAATCTATCTTCATGGTTCAATGGAACTATGTCAATTCCAACTACATAAAACGTTGTGGAAGTGGTGAGAAAGAGAAGGGATGAAAGGTGAAGGCAAGTGTGGGAAATACATTGATATTAGTAAAGGTAACTTATCAAAACCACGTTTTTATTACATATTTTAATATGAATACCGCACAAGAGTCCCAACTGGTCCCAACCGTCTGGAGCCAGTGAGACGATGGCATCCCCAATTGGGAAATGTTGTGAGTCTGAAGGTATTAGGAAGGGGAAGGAGAAGTGGAAGAGGAAGGTAGGCAAATACCTGGTTATTCAGATCTGGTCATCAAACATGGCTAAAAGTCATTTCAAGCAACGTTTCAATTTTGAATGGTGTTCTTTCACCAGGGCGATACTGAGAGTATCTTCTACTCTGGAACATGCTCAAATATAAATAAACGGTTTGTGTCACAAGTCAAATTGATTATTTAATATCAAATGAATTTTAGTTTAGGCAATTAGATTAGAAACTACGTAACTACCCATAAAGATTTGAAATTTGTTCAATTGATAAGAAAGCTCACCCTTAACTTTCACCCTCTCAGCTAATTCACAAACCTGAAGAAATATCGCACGTTTTCTTTACGATTCCTTGTTAACGTTGAAATCAGTAGCCGAGGGGAGTAGGCTCACATATTTTACAGTTTTTTGACCACCCTCAAGAAATTTAATACGGAGAAGTCACGTCATTCGTGGAAACAATTCTAAAGTAATGCGCTCGCTGTCATGTTGTACAAAACCTTCTCGGCTGTGAAAGAGTAAAGAATTTGAAACCCCTTAAAATAACTTTCTCATCAACACATAAATTATTTAAATACAATTTATCATAACATTCTTGAAATGTGCAAGCCGTTGTGAAAGATCTCGGAATGAAGGATGCTGAAACTATATTATTTGAAAGAATACCTTAAGCGTGTAATCTCCAAAAATGAGTGTAAAGATCTCGAGGTATATCTAACAGTAAAATTATTTTTAAAACACACATTGAATCAATCACTGATAGATCTTACCAAATACTTGGATTTGTACTACGATTAAGTAGATCAATTAAAAACCCCCATTTGCTAATAATACTTTATTTTTCACTAGTCAAAGGTACACTGGAATATGCATTGCCTGTTTGGAATCCCAAATACCTGCTTTACAGTAAGTAGTTCAGAATGAATCTAAAATAAAATCACTAAGTTTCTCCGATTCAACTACAACAATAACTATCACTGTTCACTCTAATCTCTGAAATTAAGGCGAATGATAGCTGACACTATGTTCCTGTATAAAATTTAAAATAATGAAATAGACTGTCCTGAACTCCTGTCTCAAATTAACTTTAACATACAGTCGAAACGTACCCGCCACACCAAACTATTTTACACATTAAACAACAACGAAAAAACGCTGCAGTAAATTCACAATTTTTTTGTGTTCTCCAAATATTCAATAATCTTTGTCCCAGCTCAAATCTCGACATGTTTTTTGACTGCCTACCCTCATTAATGAAAAATATTACTCCTAACAACTTTCCACTAGATTCAGACACAAAGGTATGCACACACACACCCATACACCCTCTCTCTCACACACACACACACTTATACACTGTACACATTTTTCATACACCTCATCTTTACCACGTATAATTTACACGGTAAAATGTATATAACCACTCACTAGAGATGTCATAGAGACATATCATCGGTACCGATCTTTGTAATAATTTTCTTAAACCTTGTAATTTGTACAACACTCATTTTATAGACGTACTGTTTGTTTCAAAAATAAAAAAAATAAAAATTAATTAATAACCGCCTCACTAGGTGAACCTGTATTGAGGCAGAATTTTTAACAAATTATTTCACAAATTTTGTCTACAGTTTTCTTAAAAATATAGAATGTAAGTCCCCATATAGCAATATATTACGGATTTCACTTTACCAACATTGGTGCATACATGCAATACGACACAGCATGAATGTAACATATAATATAACATGTAGAAAGAGTAAATGTTAATTATATATTTTTTGTATTTCTTGGGTATTAAACATGTAAAAATTTCTAGACATTTGTTCTGAAGAATTTTATTGTACTTTTATTTCTTGAACTTTTGTTACTTAATTTTACTTATTTGATACTGGTCTTGACACTTCCGTGTATTCATTAAACTTACGAAAAATAACTATTCCGACTTTGCTAATCAATTATTAGATACTAAAGAAAAAAGTTTGTTTAAAAGTTATGCGCCTTAGTAACTTCAGAAATAAACAAAAAAAAATTCTAACAAAAAATAATTTAGTAAACAAAATAATAGCACCCTGTAAATCACTTTTGATAACCTAACCATGTTTCTTTTTTTTATTTTGACTCCCCCCCCTTCCAAATCATCACTCCCACTCCCACTCCCACTACCCTTACTTAACAATGTCTAATTATTTCTGCACTTGTTTAATTTAAGTTAGTTTAAAGAAATTGTGTCGAAACCGGAAGCAAATAAATAAAATTAAGTAACAAAATGTCAATTATTTATTGTGAAATTTAATTATATAACCGTACTGTTGTGCATATGATCCCAGAATGCGTTTCTGAATTATTAGGAATACAATCGATATGTATATACTGTATGCTTTTTAAATAAATAAAAATTAAAGGAGGTAACTAACTAATTATCACGCCGTTTCTCAGGGGTTGGCGGAGAGGATAGATCGCCGCACAATTCTGTCTCAGCACGCAGCCCTTGTTTCATTCACATTCAGATATCGTCTCATACGTACTATTCTGTTATTCTGACTCTTGAATAGACTAAAATATTTGATTAACTTGATCGTGCCAAGTGTTCCTCGGGTGTCCCAGATTTCTTCTACTATGTCATATATTCTCCTTACATTCCTTTCTTAGTTTATCTTCTTTACATGCCCAAACTATCAGCCTTTTCTTTCCATATCTCCTCATTTCTAACATTGTCGTACAAAGTTTTACTACACATACTCCTTAGTGATCTCATTTCTACAGCATTCAGTCTACTTTCAACCTACCTATGCCAGTTGAATTTCTCTCTCCTATACATTTTGGTTGGCATCAGCATTCCAGTGTGGATTGCTTGCTGACTTCGCTCCTGTCGTTATAAATTTTTTTTTGTTTGTTATTTTGTTATCAAGTTTCTTGCATTTATCCTTTTTCAATATCCCTATCAGCCTTTCCATCTCTCATAAACATACTTCTATAGGTAATAAAGCATAATTCTGTGTAGATGTATAAAAATAGTAAACGAAGTGCAGTTAAACTCATAGTAGAATACGAGTAGAAGCTAATGATGAAACCATAATTTTTTATTTTCGTTTACTACATTTTTTGAATGAATTTTCGTTGAAGAAAATTTGGTTTGATGGAAACTCTACATACCAAATGATAATCTCGTGACAACGAAATACGAAAAAAATTTCATTAGTTTCTAGTAACAAAGGATAAAGAAATGGCACTTCCGAGTCGTTAGGGTTGTGTTAATTACAGGGCGTTATTTTTTTCGTACAACAAACATGATAATTAACACAAACAAACAATTATTCGAATAAAAAATACATTCCGTGTATTTTCAAAAGCGCCGAAGGAAAGGTGTGTGTTGTACTGAAATGACGCACTGCGGTAGTTCGTAATCTTTTCCAATGAAACAAGACCGTTATAAATTTGATCTCGCAAAGATAACATTAATTATGGAAAATTAAAAATTCCCCGTTTCCCCCAAGCCAAATGGACTCGCGACTAGATGGTGTGTTTCTACCTCCTGACGTTATTTTTCCAGATTAAATTGTTTGGGCTAAAAAATATTTCCACATTATGGCATAATGCTGTTTGCCCTGAGCAGAAAAGCATTCACCTAGACTATTTATTTGTTTGTTTAATGAACGTTAAGCGTAATAATTATATTAAAAATACAAAAGGCTTCAAAAATAGTTTTGTGGTAGATAATACTACTTTTATATTTTTATCCGTTTTCTCGAAAAACGGGTCATAAAAAACGTCTTACGTGACTTATTTTTTTTTTTTTACTGCGTCCAAATAACCGACGTGAGTTAATAATTTGGAAGAAATGAAATGCGTCTGAAATAAAATATTGCCATTTTCGTGACGCTAAAACGCTTTTAAATTCGGAATGACGTTTATCCCCCTGGGAAGCTCTTCTCTCGAAAATGGAGGATATTCTTATTTATATTTGGATTTGCAGAAAAAAAATCTTAAAAGCATCCGGAGAAGACTTTTCGTGTAAATTTTCTAATAGCCTTAATCTCGGATTATCAGGTTCTGCGAAATGGAAAGGAATAAAAGTGCTTTTAAAATAATCCCAACTTGATCATTATTCTTCTTCTTATAACAATCTGTGGAAAAGCTAAACAACACAGGCAGGATATTGTAGAATTAGATTTAGGAGTACGTGTAGGTGTAAATTGATGCCAACGTTTGTTTTTCGGGAAATCTGACGGTCTTCGGTCCCACATGTTATGTGATATTTATTCAAGTTGAAAATCCAAATTTATGGTAATTTGAGAAGATTGTCATAGAGATTTATTTCTAACAAAAAACAGTGCTAGGTGCTCAATTCAAAAACTTAAATTCTCGTATAGTCATATTAAAGCGTACATTTGTTTCATTCGCGGGAGACTTGATTGTCATAAAATAGAATATTGTCATGAGCCACGATGATTTGAATTTTTTTTTACTGAAAAAAAAAGAAGCCAGATTTCCTATTGATACAAAACTTTTTTTTAATCATTTATTTAGATAGTAGTCCTAGGCAAACAATTACTTTAAAGAATTTTCTGCGAATACTTTAAACGGGTGATGCGATTCTATTTTAGCCGCGATAATATCTTTAGATAAGTATTATATTTTAAGTCTAATTCAGTCAATGGTCAACGGACCTACCTCGGGAAAAATGGCTTAAAATTGAAATGTGTAATTAATGAGCAAGCTCAGATTATTTAGAGTGTTAGAGAATATTTAGATTTACTCCGGGGGATAACCGCACAAATAATGGAATATCAATTGATATCTAGGAGTAGTTGCCTCCTGGTTTTACTACAATGAAGACTTTGACTTCCGTGGAATAATTTTCTATGTTTCACTTAGATTCAGAGCGTTGCCGGTACGATTTTTACTACACCATTATAAAATTCGTTTTTAAGATTTGCTTTAATTGTTTGCAAATTTTGTTTGTGTTTTCAAATGATTGCTTCCCAAAATGGCACCTCATTTAAAAAATATATATATACTCCTTTTTTTTCAATTAAATTAAGATTTGTTTTTGTTGAATGTCCCCATGTAGTTATTCCATGTTTTGTAAAGGTTTCCCTCAATGGCAGATTCTTTATTAATTACTATTCTTAGGGTATTTCGATCAACAAAAAAAAATTTAAAGTCTGCTCACTATATAACTCTGAGCCGTGTGCAAACTTTTTGTGTGTGAATATATCTTATTTAAAATTACGGTCAATTGTTACGCTCCTATAAACATATTCTTTAAGAAGTTCAATATCCTGAAATGAGCATGGTTGTATTACTGAATTTTAAATGCAATTAGAATCATTAGAAAATTTAGGATATTAATGTTAGAATGAAGAGATCTGATGTGCAAAAGCTTGGTTTTTTGTCATTGATTATTAATCCTACATCATGACACCACTTTGAAAAGTCACAATGTCTACTTTCAGTAAAATATTAGGCGTTAATAAATTTTCACGTTAAATAAATAACGCTGTGTTGTCAGCATAAACATAAAAGAGAAAAAA
Organism: Halesus radiatus; assembly: GCA_022606495.2. NCBI lineage: Eukaryota > Metazoa > Arthropoda > Insecta > Trichoptera > Limnephilidae > Halesus > Halesus radiatus. Next base: position 8,307 of record JAHDVE020009687.1, on the reverse strand, counting down.
ATCAATTTAGTTGTGGTAAAATATTATATAATATGCAAGGTAGGGACCAGTATGGACCCTTGTGGTACGCCTACAAAAATGGAATTTTTTTGATATAATGTTCTAAATATTTTATACAAATTTTTCTCTTTCTAAAATAATTCACAAATAATTAGTACAGATTTTCCTGAAAGCCAAATTTCTTCAAGAATTTCCAATAACTTACTATAATCAATTCTATCAAATACCTTTGAATTGTCAATAAAAATAGGTGTAGGTGTTTTTTTTAAATAAGATCAGTATTATTAATTATATTCAAAAGTTCTTGAAATAATAGATCTGTGCTCTTTTTTTTCTGCAACTCATATTGATGGGTATCAATAAGAGAAAAGTTTTTAAGGTAATTTATTAGTATTTTGATAGAAAGCAGTCACTTTGTATTTAGACATATTTAATGAAAATAAAACAATAACTTTGTTTATAACCACGAGCATTTTATTTAATTTTATTACGACCGACCGGTTTCGCTTAACATAAGCATCTTCAGGGTACAAAAATTAAACTGTAATTTATTAGTTTTACAGATACGTATTCTTCTAGAATCTTTTGAATTTCAGGCAGAATATTGATGAATTCGTAGTTTTCAAATTCACTGTGATCACTACCTGTCTGATGATGCCTTCATTTAAGATCCTCTGGTATAATTGCCTTGGTTTTGTCACATTTTTTTAGTAATTGCCTAACATTGAAAGAGAAAACATTGCACGGAACAATTAAAGAATATATATAATAACCTAGTTTTAAAAATTACACATTTATTTGTGACGTCATGATCAAATTAAAAAAAAAACATTATTAAATATCATAGAATTATCTACCGGCATTTGTTTTTCCTCCTACATTAAATCCAAACCTCTTCGAGGCCCGCATTAACAAATTCCTTCCTTAACTCGCCTCACAACCGGGTGCCGATATAGTTCCCTGTATGTGCACATCCTTCTTATCCCTCTCCACCCCTCTTCAATACCTTCAGCCTCACAACAAATAAATTTATAGCCTAAATTGGGGGTGCCATAGTCTCACTGACTCAAGATGTTTGGGAGTAGTTGGGACTCTTGAGCGGAATTCACATAATAACAACAGAAACAGGAGCCCAAAATATATATTTGATATGTTTCAACCTTTCTGGTGAGGAAAAGAGGTTGGTTTTATTTGCTCATGTAGGTGTTAGGTTAATTTTTTTGTATTTTACCTTGCAAATTTCAATTACAACGTTTTATAGTAAATCTCAATATAAATAAATGTAATCGCACTCAATTGTACAAACTACGTATTTATATGTCTAACAAAATTACAAATACCTAGGAATACATTAAAAAATGACCGGAAAAGATACGATTTGTTAATAATAACTTACTAAATAATTTTATAATATAGAATTCAAAACACAACACATTTATTTTTTACGGAAATCTTATACTAAAATTAAATACACACATACAATATATTAAAAATAAATTTTAAAAACAAAAACAACAACAAACTCCTTCCCTCCCCAATATTAACAACTCTAGAATTAAAAATGAATCCGAAAAGACACAGAAAAGAAAAATGTAACGGTAGCAGCTGGGACTCGAACCCAGGACCTTATGGTCTATCCGGGACCTTGCGCTCTAATCCACTGAGCTGCGGCTATCGGTATCATACCTCGATTTCTAAAAACTGTCAATACCATTTTCAATTAATTAATTCCCATATATTTTGGCGGGTACCTTTTTATCATAACCAAAAGATTCTAAACGAAATTATTTGCAATCATTAGAGAACGTCTCGGATGTACCTATCCAATTTTTATTTATATGGAACATCTGTTAACTTTTTTTTACAAGTCTAGGATTAATATTGAATCACTTATGAAAATAATTTATTCCATTTATTCATTATGCGTATTAAAAAAAAAAAAGATTTTTTTTATAAAACACATGAATTATTTACTCTGAATTATATACAATTTTTTTAATAAATTAGTTTATATGTATATATGTATTTCCATGCTAAGGAGGATTTAAAAAAAATTAAAAGCTAAAATCTATTGGGTTACATTATTGTATTAAATAATAGAAATATCTTTTTTTAAATTTCTTAAATCACCAGTAATCAGTTTTTGTATAATTAATTTTTTTTGTCTACCTGCGCTAATGCGTGTCACAATTATTATAAATATTGAACAAATTGGATTAAAAGTGCATAACTACATATGTTTTAAGATTTTTGTTGTTGTTTACCCCCTTGCCATCATACTGAAAAAAAAATCTTAGCCAAACTCGTGTACGATGATTTCAATAATTGAATTTGTAAATTTGTTTTTCGATTTAAGGCAGAGAGGCAACACGGCATGAAAGTAGCTAGTGGCACGAGCACAACGTACAATGGGTAGGTAGATGTGGGTTAGGCGGACACAAACGGAGGAGACCGCACATAATTATGCATTAGTTCCGACCCAGTCTTTATGGGCTGATAGTTTTATGGGAGCATTTAAAAAGATTTTGCGAAATGATATTTTAATTTATACCTTGCCCTTATTAAGTGATGAAAGTTGCAGGTTGCGGTTGAAGGTTGCAACTACGTTTTTGTGGAATCGATGGCATCTACAGGTATGCATGTGTCATTTTGTGGTTTCTCCGATACATCATCTGTTCAGTGGGGTCAATCCGTTTAAAATGGGTTATCGTTCATCATGCTTCTGTGCTTATCGATTTCTCCGAAAATAATGCGATTTTGTTTTAAATCGGTAATAAAATGATCTTATAAATATATTCAGATGATAGAGCAGAAGTAGAAAAATTAAGGTAGCACTAAAAAATAAATTGAAAATCAGTTAGTAAAGACACACCTTTTAAATGTTTTGCATAAATCCATCAGCCTATTACCCTTGCCTTTATCTATATATTTTTAGTTTTATTCATTAATGCACGAGGTGCTAATTGTAGGAGCCAATGGGACTATATTGTTGCATTTAGAGTATCACTTACTTTTAGCCTTCTTATAGTAACTATCGTGTACAACAACACAAACATTATCTATATTACATTCTTGATGTACTTTTAATTCTATTATTTTTATTTATTCACTACTATCGCTAGATGGCGATGCTCCCTAACTCAAACACGAGAAATCTTTCTCTATAGAGTTAGGCACTTTTTGTTAAATAAATGTATACTTTTTGTAGTTACCTATTAAGATATATCTGTACTATTAAATATTTTATATGTATTATATTAAATAAAATAAAAAAGCATCTCTAATTGATAATAAGTCATTGGATGTTGTGAGGCTGAGGATATGGGAGTGGAATAAGATGAAAAAGAGAAAGGTTGGGATCATTTATTTGTTTTCTGATGTTCATCACATCAACTGCTTTTTCCAAAAAGACGGTTAATTTTTGTGAAAATTACTTTTTGCAAAATTATTATCTTAAATTAAGGAATCAGACCACAACATTCTAATTCTTAGTAAAATTTCAGTTTCAGTTTTTAAAATTCTAGTGTATCCCATATATACAGCGAGGTAAAACGACTTGACCCGCATCTATGCGTCAATTATTCATTAATATTTCATTTTGCGACAGAGAGAAAGGTAGTAATCCACCTATTACCTAAAAATTTACTGAAATAACAGTAATTTCCGACCCCTAGCGGCATAAAACGATCTACTAACGGTATGTAATTACGAACAGGCCACATGCCGCCATAAGTCGCCATTGTGACAGTTGTTTTACCGCGAATTATTTTAAAACTTCAATTCAGTTGTTAGAGTTAAATACGACAAATAGAGAAACCATAAACATATTTCAACTATGTGGAGTTGAAAGTATTGCAGTTTTTAGACAAAACATCAAGAAGAAGTCATTGAAATAAATTTCTGAATTTTTTAAGATGGCATCCTCGTGATTTCTAATTGTATTGAACAAAATATCGTTTCTAACCCTTTTTTGTTCTTTAAAATGTTAATTCATCATCTTTATCTATGTGCATAATAAATTTGAATGTGTTTTATCGGAAAACAATAGTTTTTTCCGGTTTTAAAACAAAACATTGGTTTAGAGATTGAAATTGTCAGTAACGATTTGTAAATCGAAATTGTTTTAGAAAACTCTTGAAATATAAAAGTTACAGTATTTTTTTAATTTCTTCATGTCAATTGTTGTTTTTATATAGATTTTATAATAAAACAAAGTAACTTAAGAAACATACATGACATATAAATAGGGTGTAAGCGGCACAATGAAAAGAATGGTCAAATAATTTTACAAGGAAAAAAGTTCAACCCTCAAATTTAACGGTTTTTCTATAATTATTTCAGTAATTTTTTTTATGGATTAAATGAAAAATTCTAAATTGTTATGTATGAGATATTTCTTGCCCTGATATATTATATTATTTTTACGAAAAACTCACTCTTGGAACGTTTTTCGTTAATCCCATAAAAAATGATTTTAAGCGTTACTGCCCTTTTTTAACACAGTCGATGTCGTATTTATTTAGTTGTGTATTTCTGCTCTGACATAGGTGTGATTGAGCCGAAACCCGCATGTAGTGTCAGAAGTAATTTTTAGAAAGTGACAGTATTTCAAATATTGCCGACATATTTACAACTAACGACTGTGAAAATTCATCTGTAAACAATCGATACCGCCATGGAAAAAAAGATTTCTGTATTGTACCAACCCATTCCAGTCCTATGTGGTATGTATTCGGTATTTTCTAAACTCTTGATGGGTACTCAGAAAGACATCTCTCTTATACCATATATAGTATGTAGTGAAAGAAGTTATTTTTAGAAACTGACAGTATTTCAAATATTGCCGACATATTTACAACTAACGACTGTGAAAATTGATTTCTAAACAATCGATACCGCAATGATAAAAAGGTTTCTGTGTTATACGAACCCATTCCAGTTCTATGTAGTATGTATTCGGTATTTTCTAAACTCTTGATGGGTACTCAGAAAAACATCTCTCTTATACCATATATAGTATGTAGTGAAAGAAGTTATTTTTAGAAACTGACAGTATTTCAAATATTGCCGACATATTTACAACTAACGACTTTGAAAATTGATTTCTAAACAATGAATACCGCCATCATAAAAAGATTTCAGTATTTTCCCAACCCATTCCAGTATTATGTGGTGTGTATTCGGTATTTTCTAAACTATTGATGGGTACTCATTAAGATAACTCTCTTATACCATTTATATATAGTGCGTTTACCCGTCAAACTTTCACATCTTTTTAAACGTCTTATCCAGTGGATTTCCTTCCAACAGAAAACTATTCGAGGGCTCAAAGGCTTTCAGATCCAGGAAGTGCATTTCGTATGTGCTACTCTTTTTCAAAACTTCAAGTGTTTTCAAAGCTTCAAAAATGTTCCGTGCGCAGTTCACAAACAGATGTTTGGATTCAATAGATACTTGTCCGTGGAGGAGAATCCGAGTTCCGTAACTGCATTTCACAGTGATGCATGGCGCAAATATAAATAAAACTTTCCTAAACTTCGGCTAAAGACAGCGCCGTCACACTTATTTGAACTGTCGGGCAGAATAACAGCTTTTTGCTCACCTCGTGCGCCAAAATCGCATCACTTAAAAACTTTCAAAACTACCAAAATATCTAATTTTTCATTCCTAATTATTTAATTGCAGTTTTATATAATTCACACTTACTGAGTTGCCATTTCTGCGCAAGATTGCAAGTACGGACACGATTCTTACCTGAAAAGAAAATGAACATCTATGAATGTTATTACCAAAACCGAGTATTTTGTCAATTTCTATTATATACCCACAAAATGTTATTTTGAAGCTTTAGTGTTGTTTTGCAGTGACGTGCAGTCCATAAAGGTTGAAGAACTGCTACCATCCTAATAAAATGGAGGGTAAGAATAACAAAATATTTAACAAAAAAAACTAATAATTTTTTTTATGTAATAATCATTTCATGATAATGAAATACTTTTTTACAATTATTTTCATGTTTACAGTTGCAGCCTGGCCCGGTTCCATTCACTTTAAAAAAACTATCTTCCACAAAAAACTATCTCCGGGGATATATCGCGCAAACAGCGCAAATTCATCAAATATTAACCCTATATCGGCCAACATCCAATTTGTGGATGGATCCTTTGGAATGAAATAAGTAATAATATACAAATAATCTCAGTAATGAAAAATACGTGTTTATCATCATAATATAGTATAGTTTAGATTATTTACATTAACATTCTATTACATTTTAATGTTGTGTACATTTCACAAATAATTTTGTATTAATACAATTAATTGATAATATATAGTTGTTCCCTACTTGCTACGCTAACTTGGGCCTTGTTATAGTAAATAGTCCATTTTGTTTCGTGATAATCTATATATAAAAAGAAATCAATGTAAATTTGTTTGTCCTCGATGTTCTCGAAAATTACTGGAGCGGTTTCGCTGAAAATAGCACAGTTTATTTTTATTAATGCCGGAAAGGTGTCGAAAGTAGTTTAAATGAAATCCAATATATAAAACTGTTACTATAATGTTTTAAAATTAGTATGAAAAACATTGATCCCGCGATGTTTTATTTAGGTTAGCCCATATATATATAACACTGGTTAGCTACAGATCCCGTATTCAAAAGAAGGTTTTTTTAGTAGAATATTTTAAGAATGGAAAACACGAGTAGAGGTACCTACGTAAGAATTTTATGATTTAGATATGTTTTGAAAAAATAAACGTTTAGAATGAAATAAATTATTGAAATGAATGTTTCTTTATTTGGAGATTAGTTACCTTCGCTGTCAAATTAATTATGGCATGCTAATGGCAAGCAAGAATTCACAACTTTATAACTTTATTCCGAATCCCGAGCAAGCATCAGACAACACATGTGTATTACGCCTTATATTATTTGATATTTAAAAAAAAATAAAGATACATGTGGTAAAAATTTAAAAAAAAACATTGATTTATATAGTAAAATTAAGAATAAGCATATTCATTATAGTGCAATATAAAAACAATAGAGAAAAAGTTAAACAATGTATGAATAAATCATTTTAAATAAATTTACGAATAGAATAAATCAAATCTACGCGATAATATGAGTGATATTTTGAGTTGCCGAGAGATCACACAGGAAAAAACGTTTTTTTTAAATCTAGTTTTGAATTAAATTTTACGTGCAGGGTGTTTTTAGTTGGGGGTGTAACCTATTGTATATGAAGGGACTAAGCAACGTTATAATATAATGACGCAATTATATATTATTTTGTTAATATAAAATGCACAATCACTTTTCATCGAGTTAATCATGAGACGAGGTTTTTATTGAAAACTATTGGTTTTGGAATAATTTTTTGCTTTCCGTATTTTTTTTAAGTCACAGATAAATAATTATGTATCTAGGCGTCTATATCGACGTTATGGATGCCGAGTGAAGCCTAAAAAAAAGTGCAACTGCACGCGGCCCTTGGCCGTGCCCGATTTTGCTTAGCCTCGGTGATTGGACGAGAACAGACGTGTCAACATGTAGCTCGTTGGCGAATAATCTAGCGAACAATGGAATCGATAAACGATCAACAACGTTATGAGAAAATCTGACTTCATTGTGTTAACATCATGTGTTTTTCTACGTGCATTATATTTTTCACCTGTAATAAACCTTGTAAATCTACAACGATCAAGGTTTCAGTATGAATGTTGATTATCAACACCTGCAAAGGTACAGCCTATCCTTGGTCAAGTAGCAATGCCCGCCACTACTGTTTTCCTATCCAAATGCATTATCAAACTTAACCTGAAACATAGTTTAAGAACGTATTCGGCAGAGGAAATAACTACCACCTTTAAAATTATAACAACTATGCCGAGCAAATGTTTTCAAATCATTTCTGATTAAGTAAATCGTTTTCTTGTATTGCAGATTTATTTGTCCAATTACTATACACATATAACAATTAACATAACTTTAAATATTATATTTTAAAATGTAGACATAATTTGTCTCGACGCCATCTATTGAGGTATTTAGCCGTTACAAGCCTTTCTCATACTAATAAAGTTGGTTGTTTATAGGTGAAATATAATAAACACAGTAATTATTGAATGAAACACTAGTATATATTGATTAACTTGGCGGGTTTGCGATAAGCCGACGTAACTCAACGGTAGAGCATCTGACCGGCAATCAGAAGGGTGCAGGTTCGAGTCCTGTCGGCGACATTTATCTTTTCTCGGAAGGTTTTTTCAATTTGGATGAGTGTTTCAGGCTAATAATTATTG
>JAHDVE020009686.1:0-18560 GCA_022606495.2 Halesus radiatus | reverse complement strand
TCATCGGGCGGAAGCCCGATAAGAAAATAGATTGCATCAACATGAGGCCTCCGAATAATATTAGCCCCGGGCGGAAGCCCGAGGTAAGCGGAAGCTTGAGGTAAAGAGATGTATTGAAACGTACGATTTATTTTCGAACAAGCCTTAACTCATAATACTAGGATATGAATATAGAAGAACTTAATACATATTGCATGTCAAAGGAAAACGTCACGGCCGAATTTCCTTTTGACCAATCTACAGTTGTATACAAAGTAAATGGCAAAATATTTTGTTTATCGAATGTTGATCAGCCAGTTAGTTGCAATTTAAAATGCGATCCCGAAAGATCAGAAGAGCTACGGGCCGAATATGAACAAATCACACCGGGTTTTCATATGAATAAAAAACATTGGAACACGGTCCTTTTTGAAGGGCGGGTAAGTAATGCCCTATTTAAAGAACTCATTGATCACTCTTACAATTTGGTGGCCCCTAAAGCCAGTAAACGAAAAAACAATGGATAATGAGCGCAATTCTCTATACGCTCAATTAACTCAATTCCTACATATTATGAAATGCTGTAATTATATCATTTGGATCATTTGTATTGCCTTGTTCTGCAGTTGCGGAGTAAAACGCAAACTCAAAAAAGCGGATACTACCTACGAAGCAGGAGGCTACGACAAAGCGGGCAAATTATATCGAAAAGTGGCTCCTCGAATTAAAGATAAAGAGTTGAAAGCGGCGGTCTATTTCCGAACAGGTGAGGCTTTTCGAAAAATCTCGAACTATGCTGCATCTGAGCGGGCTTATGACATGGCGATTAAAAACAAATACCCACATGCTGATGCCATGTTCTTTGCCGCACAATCGGCATTTGCAAATGAAAATTACAAGAATACAGATAAATTTCTGACAATGTACCAAGAGTTAGAACCAGCCAATCAGCGGGGCGTTAACCTTCGGAAATCAATGGAATTCGCTGATGCCGAAGCCAAATCGAAAACCAAAAGCAGGTATACATTGACCAATGTAAAAGAGATCAATAGCAATAAAAACGATTATGCACCAGCATTTTCGCAAAGTGATTTTGAAAGTCTTTATTTTTCATCATCAAAAAAAGAAGGACGAATGAAAGTCAAAACTTTTGATGCCACAGGTCAATTTAACTCGAACATCTACTCTATTAATCAATCCAAGACGGGTTGGGAAAAAGCCCAGCCAGTGGATGGTGTAAATACAGTGGATGAAGAGGGGGCTTGTGTATTTGATGCCACTTTCACCACAATGTTTTACACGCTGTGCAAACGTGAACGTGGAGAGAAGTTTGGTTGCGACATAGTGGCGGTCCGATTAATGGACGATAGCTGGGGAGAACCCGAAGAATTAAAGTTGGTAAATGACACCTTAGTGGCTGCCCACCCGGCCCTTTCTGCCGATGGTTTGACTTTGTATTTCGCATCCAATCAACCAGGAGGTTATGGCGGTTTAGATATATGGAAAGTAACCCGAGGGGCCACAAACAATTTATTGTGGAGCGAACCGATTAACTTAGGGCCATCCATTAATACGGATGCAAACGAAATGTATCCTTCCATCAGGAAAGACACCCTCTATTTTTCATCGAATGGGCGTATTGGTTTTGGCGGGTACGATATCTTTAAAGCCACACCGTTAGGTGCCAGTTGGAATGTGAGTAATATGGGAAAACCGTTCAATTCCAACAGTGATGATTTTGCGATCATATTTGAACCCGATCGAGATCGGGGCTTTTTCACTTCACGCAGGAAAGATAAAGGCAGTAAAGGAGGGGATGATATTTATGCTTTTGTATACGATATTCCTGCAGTTGAATTTAACTTCAAGGGGTCAGTGCGCTTATCAAGCAACAAAGCCCGTATCACAAACGCCGATATTCGTTTGATCGGAAGCGATGGGACCAGTTTGAAACGAAAATCGGGAAGCGATGGGAATTTCACTTTTCGTCTTCAACCCAATACCGAGTATTTAGCAGTGGTGAGAAAAGAAGGTTATTTTGCTAAAAGCTCGGAAAAGATTACAACCGAAGGTCTGAAAGTAAGTAAGGATTTTGTGCAGGAAATTTTATTGACCTCGTTTGAGAAACCGCTCGAAATTCCGAATATATTCTTTGATTTCGGGAAAGCAACACTTACAGATCAATCAACAGAGGCACTAGGTATATTGGTAGCGTTGATGGAAGAGAACCCTAAAATTGTGGTTGAGCTGCGTGCCCATACCGATAATAGAGGTGGCGATGAAGTGAATTTGGTGTTGTCGCAGAAACGTGCGCAAGCCATTATTGATTATATGATTCCGAAAGGGATTGACGAAGCTCGAATGAAAGCTCGGGGTTATGGCGAATCGTTACCACGTAGAGTTGATGAAGGTATTGTAAAACAATATCCATTCTTGAAAGTGGGACAAATTTTGAATGATGATTTCATTAAAAACCTAGATACCGAAGCCAATAGAGAAGTTTGTCATGCTTTAAATAGACGAACAGAAATACAAGTTATATCAAATGACTATGAATACAACGAATAAAGCCCCACAGTTATTGTGTTTTGATTGGGCTATGAAACGCCTGGCTACGTCAAGATCTTAGAGGTCTATAGAAAGTGAAAGTAATCAAAGAGTACGAAGAGATTATAAAGGGGTAAATCTGCATCGGTACTTAGTGGCTCCTCGAACAAGTTAAGCTCAGAGTTGTTCGAGGTCTTGTCCTCAAAAGTATACGAACTTGTGGAGATTATTTGATGTTTTTCATAGCTCGGGTAAGCTAATTACACGCTCTTGCCAGTCCTCGATATTGCGTTTTTGTTCCGAAAAACTGATCCCAATTAAAATAACAATTTTGCTAGAAGCCCTATACGACTCCATGTAGTTGTTCTCTTCTATTTGGGCAATTGCATCACTTGCAGATGCATTTATTTTAAACTCGATGACGTATATGTGTGTGTTTGTAGTAATTACAGCATCAATACGACCGATATTGGTATGGACTTCATTTTGAATATTAGCACCCAGTAATCGGAATAAGGAAAAGATAATATTTTGATAAGTTTTTTCGATATGTGCCAGTCTGCCATAAGGGATCGAGGCCAAATGTGCCGTAAGTAGCTTGCGCAAGGTGGCAGTGTCATTCTGATACAACGCGATTTGCATTTCTGCAATTTGACTTAAAACCACATCAAACGGTCTTTCGTAAAGCATGGACAATAGATGGTACTTGAAAGCAGTTTCGATTTCGTAATTTGGAAAACGCAGGTAATAAAGTTTTTGACCATTCGATTCTTTAACATAATCAATTGTCAAATAACCTGTTTGCAACAACAAGGGGGCAGGGTACATGGTACTTACATCAAATGAATCAAACAACAACTCCAAAACTGGTTTTTTTAGCGTTTCAAAAAAATCAATGTTTTTTGTCTTTAGTACCTTCATTAAAAATGTAGGACTACCGGTGGAAAACCAATAATTTTGAAAATCTCCCTTCTCATTAATAAAGGAGCCTACTGATACAGGATTGTAGACCGTTTGGGCATCTCGACTAAACCGAAAACCGTTGTACCATTCTCTTATCTTTTTACGAAACTCATCAGGATCTTGTTGCTGTAAGCTGGCTAAATCATTTAGTTGCTCGTCGAAATAATGATCCAATTCACCCTCAGTATACCCATACATACAGGCATAATCGGGCGATATCGTAATATCTCGCAAGTTATTGAGTGTCGAAAAAACTGACACTTTTGAGAATTTGGTCACCCCTGTGATAAATACAAACCGTAAATATTGATCCTGATTCTTAATGTTCAGGTAAAAATCGCTCAATAATTGTTTGATACGTCCCAATTCTTTAGAATCAAAATTCTCGGTTAAAGGTTTGTCATACTCGTCAATCAAGATAACAACTTTACCTTTTTTTTGGGCTTTTAGAATGAGTTCCTTAAATAGTAAGGCCGAATTAGGCTGATCAGATAAACTGATCTCGAGGTTGCTGGCATTATCACGAATCAGTCCACACAAACTCTCGTGTAGCACTTCGATCGATTCGCAATTGGCTTCCGCTATATTCAAATGAATTACAGGATAAGGTGCCCAATGATAATCGGTGTCATAAATTTTCAATCCTTTAAACAACTCCTTATTGTTTTGGAAGATGTTTTTCAAGATCGATATGGACAAAGATTTCCCGAACCTCCGCGGACGTGAAATAAAAAAAAGACCCCACCGATCACTTACCAAACGATAGAAGTAATCGGTTTTGTCGACATAGATTCCTTTTTTCAGAATAATTTCCTCAAAAGTATATACACTTGTGTTGATGGTTGGGTATTGTTTCATAACATTAATTATTGAAATGGAGAATTGAGAATAGCTTTGTAAGTCACTACTTGCGAAGCCATTAATTACTATTGATTAAATCAATTTCCATAAAATCAACGACCTCTGTTTTCCATCGGGTTTCAACAAACTGAATATGTTCAGGACAATTGTTGTAATGTTGATAAGCGTCATCGTTTTCAAACTCCATATAAAAGAACCATTGATAAGTGTTTTTAGGGCTAATTTGTCGCATTAGCTTAAAATTATGAACACCAGTAATTGCCGACAAAATTCGATGACCATCTGTTAGAAATTGTTTTTCATCCATCGATCCTGCTGTATGTTTTAGGTTAAAAAGTACCGTGTGCCTTATGTAATTGCGGTTACAACAGTTCTTTGTGTCTAATTCTTTGCAATTGTTAGTTTGCTGATGGTTGCAACTACATACCATTAATAGCAAAGTGGCTATTATTAAAAAATGTTTTTTCATTTTATACAGATTTAAGTTATTGTGACTACATCAAAACACGCACTTTGCTCGCTGGGTCCATTTTACTACAGCGTAAAAAGATTGTAGCCTGCTGTTTGCAATAGACTACAAAGGTAAGTCCAAAATCAATAGATTGTATAACATGTGTATGTCAGTCAAGTTTTGTAAGCACTCAGCACCTCGCTTTGCTCGGTGAATTTACAAAATTTGAGTTTCAATTATAACGAGCTGAGCGAAGCCACAAATTATTAGCTATTCAAATTTGTTTTCAAACAATCAAGTAATTGATCCATTTCTTTGTCTGTACCGATGGTGATACGGAGATAATCGGCAATACGCTCTTTATTAAAATGACGTACCAATATCCCTTTTTCTTTCAACACTTGAGCACAGTGAAGCCCCGATAGTTTGGGGTGTTTTGCAAACACAAAGTTGGCACTGGAGGGGAGTACATCGTAGTCCATTGCCTCAAGGCTGTTAACAAAGCGTGTTCGGGTACCAATTATTAATTTAGTTTGGGCTTGGAAATAAGGTATATCTTGATATGAAGCGCAGGCTGCCACTAAAGATAATCGATTGATGGTGTAAGAATTGAACGAATTTTTGACCCGATTTAAGGCTTCAATCAGTTGCTTTTCCCCCATCGCAAAACCAATTCGCAATCCTGCCAAAGATCGAGATTTGGAAAAGGTATGCACAACTAACAAGTTATTGTATTTGTTGACAAGCTGTACTGCACTTTCCACACCAGCTTCCGAAAAATCAATATAGGCCTCGTCAATAATGACAATGTAATCTGGGTTGTTTTGAACAATACTTTCGATATCATTTAACGACAAGCCTATTCCAGTTGGTGCATTCGGATTGGCAATAACGACTCCCGCTTGATTCTGAAAGTAGTCGCTAGGCTTGATTTTAAATCGGTTGTCAAGAGCGGGTGTTGTAATTTGGAGACGAAATAAATTCGCATATACATTATAGAAGCTATAGCTGATATCCGGAAAAAGAACCCTATCGTTAGCCGTGAAGAAAGCCATAAAACAAAAAGCCAATACTTCGTCAGATCCATTCCCAACAAATACCTGATCATGGGTTAAGCCATTTTGCTGCGCAATTATTTTCCGCAAGTCACCTACTTCCGGATCGGGGTATAGACGCAAATCTGCCGTATTGTTTTTGAGTATAGATTCAAAAACCAATGGTGATGGGGGATAAGGCGACTCGTTTGTATTGAGTTTAATGTAACTTTTGTCTTTAGGCTGCTCGCCTGGCGTGTAAGGCGAGAGTTTATGAAGATCTTTATTCCAAAATTTATTCATCGCAAACAGATTAATGGTATTTACTGCGTTTATTAAGTCGGCAATCTTTATTTTAACATTTGTGGAGGCTTGCCTAATGTACCTGCACCAGCTTCAAGTAAACCTTCGTTATTCATTGACAATCAAAATCTAACAGCTCATGCCGAAGTCGTGATACTTGTGTCATTAAGAAGAGATGGCTAGTATCCAAAAAAAAAGATCATCGTCAGATGATCTTTTTTTGCTCCCCAACTAGGACTTGAACCTAGGACCCCCTGATTAACAGTCAGATGCTCTAACCAACTGAGCTATTGAGGAATTATGTCTGAATTAACTTCCCGTTGAATTCGAGAACAAAAGTACAACATATTTTTGAACTGTGCAAATCTTTTTCAAAAAAACTTTAAAAAAAGATCCATGAGCCCATCTTTTTTGAAAAAACAGCCCGCTTTTGGGCACTTGCTACTTAGTTCCAAAATATTTATACACCAAACCAGCCAAAGCCGCACCTGCTACCGGAACTAAAATAAACAACCAAAGTTGTGCCAAAGCCCAATCGCCAACAAATAGTGCTTGACTGATGCTTCGTGCCGGATTAACCGAGGTATTTGTAACAGGGATACTGATTAAATGAATGAGCGTTAAGGCTAAACCTATTGCCATACCTGCGAAACCTTTTGGTGCATCCTTATCGGTCGCCCCTAAAATGACAAGTAAAAACATAAATGTCATCACAAATTCCGTAACAATAGCTGCCAGCATGCTGTATTTGCCTGGAGAATGCTCGCCATATCCATTCGCTGCAAAATCACCAATCGAACTACCATTCCCTGTAACAATAACATACAATACGGTAGCTGCAGCAATCCCCCCAGCAATTTGCGAAATAATGTAAGGTAAAATGTCTTTTGAACTAATTCTACCTCCCATCCATAAACCGATGGTGACTGCTGGATTTAAGTGAGCACCAGAAATGTGCCCAAATGAATAAGCAATCGTTAAAACTGTTAACCCAAATGCAAGTGCAACCCCTAGAAGTCCAATTCCTACTTCGGGGAAACCGGCGGCTAATACGGCGCTTCCGCAGCCACCTAATACAAGCCAAAATGTTCCAATAAATTCCGATAAATTCCTTTTCATACTTTTTTGTTTATAATATATTCTACCTATAAGGTCTCTTTCAGTGCGACTCTGCATGAGCTGTTTGGGTCTGATTACCAATGAACAACGAAAGTTTTGGTAACATCAATAATATTAAAATAAATATTGCTGACCACTTAAACGAATGAAGCGAGCACTTGAGTGCTGAACGGCATTCCGAAACGATGTAAAACGTATTTAGTATTATTTGCTGAGCACAAAGGTAATCTATTTATTGAGAATGCGAGGGGAGGGGAGGGGTGTACGAGGGTGTACGACATTTTTCCTTTTTTTAAAAGATTATTCGGAGGCCTCATGTTGCTGCATCAGCTTGAGGCCTCCGAATAATCCTCGCTTCGCTCGGAAACGTAAGTTCGACAACACCAAAAATAAACACGAGTTGTCAATGACAAGCATTCGTGGGTGGCGGGGGAGGGGGAAGGGTTGAGGTGGCTTTGCCGCCTCAACCCTTCCCCTCCCCCTTATGTCGCAAAATCCCGTCATTTCAGGCAAAGAGCGAGATTATTCGGAGGCCTCAAGCTGATGCAGTGCAGCAACATGAGACCTCCGAATAAAACTCTAAAAAGGGAAATTTGTCGTACACCCAGTGTACGAGGGATCGGCAATCTATTTCTACAATAATGTCACCCCTCTGGGCCCTCTGGGCCCTCTGAGGTTCTGCCCCATCTCGGCAATTCTTTATAAATGAGCGTTCTTTGTCTGCTAGAACCTCATCGGGTGACATTATTGTAGAATAAGATAGCCGAGATGGCTTAGATCCCCAGCGGGGTGACATTATTGTAGAATAAGATAGCCGAGATGGCTTAGATCCCCAGCGGGGCGATATTATTGTAGAATAAGATAGCCGAGATGGCTTAGAACCCCGGCGGGTGACATTATTGTAACCGAGATGGCTCAGAACCCCAGCGGGCCCGGCCAATGCCATTAAGTTAAGGCGTAACAGGTTGAATGGTAATACACTGCGCATGACCCCAGCGGGGTCACATGTTTATAGAATTGCGAAGCACTCGACAACACCAAAAATAAACACGAGTTGTCAAACGTGATAACACATTGCCTCCGACCCCAGCGGGGTCTGTATTTGTATCATCAGTATCATTGGTCTTTATAAATGAAACATGCGACCCCGCTGAAATTCATGTTCTGAAAGTATCACATTTGACAACTCGTGTTGTCGACGTCAGTGGCTTTCACAGCAAACGACCAACACCGCCAGCTTGTTACGCCTTAACTTAATGGCATTGGCGGGCCAGCGGGGTGACATTATTGTAGCAGAGATGGCTCAGAACCCCAGCGGGTGACATTACAAATACATCGAAACAGATTGGTCATAACATCCTTTATTTAATGCTTACTGATATCCTTAGGAAGGATAAAGAATAAGGATGGAAAGTCAAACTATGTAGGTGCGGACCTATGTGTCCGCCCGATTAAGCAAACTGGCGATATGCAATTCTTAGGGAGCTGATTCTCTACTAATTAGTTGTTTAACTATTTTACTCACCTTAGGATATTCAAAACCACGTGATAAGCCAAAACGGATAACTTTGGCATACAGATCATTATTGTCTTTTGCTTTAGTTTGTCGCACTTTCTTTTCGAGTAATTGATGCATTGTTTTGTCTTGCTCCTGCTCGTCTAATTGTGCTAAAGCATTCGCTATAAATTCTTTTTTTATGCGTTTAGCCACCAGTGCCGCATTAATTTTGACTGCACCCCATTGCGAAAACGCAGCTTTATCGCGTGTATAAGCATTTGCATAGCGTTGATCATCAATGTATTTATTGTCAATCAACATTTGAATCACTTTGTCGTGATCATTGGGGTCAACTAACCATCGGAACAATTTTGTGACAACTTCCGATGTGCAAGTTTCAGATCTACTGCATTGATCCATAAGTCTATTCAAAGCTTGTTCCCAACTTAAAGCTGTTTTCATGAGTTTTGTATTACATAGTGTGACACATGTAGTGCGCAGTGCGAAACATGTATCACAGATATAAATATCGGCATTAGGATTGGAAATATAATCCTCGGGCTTCGTTACCTCGGGCGGAAGCCCGAGGTAAAACGAAGCCAGGAAATCAATCCTTACGCATTCCGCACTACGTGATACGAATTTAAAAGAAATACCCCAAAGACAATCTTACCACATTGTTTTTATTCTTATCAAAGAAAAAATCTTTAACGGTAACGTCCTGCAAGCCAAAATCGTATTTTAACGCTGCTTGGAATTTCGATATCTCGATACCTGCACCAATACCCAATCCCCAATCTGATTTCTTAAACCATTCCGATTTTAAATCATTGCCAAAGTTGATTGCATATCCATAATAAGGTCCGGCTAACAGAATCGGACGTATGGGGCCAGGCAAAAGCTGAAATCGCAAATTCACAGGAATTTGAATGTAACCAATGCTACCGGCATCGGTTTTAGCGGTTGAGTATAGCAACTCGGGTTGTACGCCTAAGCCAATTATTGGAATGGTAATTTTACTCATCAAACCAGCATGCCAGCCTGTAGAGCCATCCAAATTGCCTGAAAATTTATTAAAGTTCAAACCTCCTTTAACACCAAATTTAATTTGAGAATGTCCCTGATACGCTATTAAACAAAAAGCGAACAGTAACATAACGACTGATAATTTTTTCATTTCTTTTAATTGTTACAGTTTATTTAATACGGCAAAGATAGATATCTATTTTTAATTATTCACCGATTTGTTGTGAACCTGTGTGGCTAACCAGTGTGTCATGCACGCAAATACCTTTTCGCGCACTTTTGTTTCCGACAAAATCAAATCGTGTAGTCCTCCTTCAAAAGCCACACATTGAACGTTTTGACCAATACGTGGTGCCATTTCAATCATGTGATGGATATTTAAAACCGCATCGCCATGCATGAAGTCGTCCGACCAAGTATTTCCATACACCGATCGTGCCGAATGCATTAAAAGGATCGGTAATGGCAGATGTAAACCTGCCTGCAATTGGACTTGTGCCTGATGGATACCTCGCAACCAAGTCAGCCGAACGGATTTTACATCAATCGGTTTCCATTCAAGATCGTAGTCCCATTCTCCGTTTTCAATTTGCAAAAGCGAATAAGCATAAAATTTCGAGAAACCTGTAGCAATGGTCGCCTTAGGTAAAATGGCGGCCATACTGCAAACCAAAGGAATCAATTTACGGACCCACCAAGTTTTGTTCATTTCTACAAATGGGCTATTCAAACACAGCGAAGCAAATGACATTTTAGGACGTGCTGCCACATATAAACAGAGTGCTAATGCGCCAGTAGAATGTCCATTAAGATGTATTTCGCCTTGTTGTTCGTGTTGTATTTGTGCAATAGCCGCATCAAGGTCTTCAAAATAATCGTCAATCGAATCAATATGCCAAAGTGTTTGTTTTGGTAAGATAGATCTACCCGACTTGCGAAGATCTAAGGCATAGAAGTTGATGTTTTGATCTAAATAATATTGTGCAAGGTGTGTTTGAAAGAAATAATCGACAAAACCGTGGAGGTAAAGTACCGATTTTTGGGTATTCGGGTTATGATTTGATTTAACTAATGTACACAATACCATCCCTTCTGCATCATCTGATAGGCGAAGGGACATTTTTGAAAAATGAGGCAAAATATCGGGTTGAAACATAGTCTGTAATTTTATTGCGTATCACGTAGTGCGTATCACGATTTAACGTATCACGTAGTGCGTAGTGCGTAGTGCGTAGGGCTTGTTCAAGAATAACTAGTACATTTTAACCAGCATACATCGGGTGCATTTCAAATTGTCGCAGAAGAGGTTCCTCGCTTCGCTCGGAATGACGGGCTTCTCGCAAGAAGAGTAGGAGGAGAAAGATTGGGGTGGCGAAGCCGCCTCAATCTTTCTCCTCCCCTTTCGCCATGAAAGCCCGTCATTCCGAGCGAAGCGAGGAACCTCTTCGACAATTTTGACATCTGCAAATGTACTAGTTATTTATGAACAAGCCCGTAGTGCGTATCACGTAGTGCGTATCACGATTTAACGTATCACGTATCACGTAGTGCGTAGTGTGTATCACGTATGTCGTTAAATCGTGATACGCACTACGTGATACGTTAAATCGTGATACGCAAAATCGTGATAGGCACTACGTTAAGTTGACATTCGGCGAATCAGCTTAATGGGCACTATTGATCGATCGGTTTCCTGTTCTTGTCCTTTTAGCATGAGACTTAATTTGGAGACAATTAACTGTCCTATTTTATCAGGAAATTGCTCGACCGTTGTGATGGCGGGTGTGATGATGGCACTTCGGGGATCGTTAGAGTAGCCAACAATTTTCAAATCTTTGGGGAGCGAAAGTCCCATTTCACGAGCAAACTCAATGGTTGCAATAGCAGTGATGTCATTAGCGGCAAAGATCCCATCAGGGAAAGGTGATTGCGCAAATAGTCGGGATAACGATTCGCGTGCCTTTGCGTAAGTCAATTCATGACAGAACAAATATTTGTTATCAAATTCAAGTTGATGTTGTTCCAATGCTTTTTTATAACCTGTGGCACGATCGGCATATAAATTACACGACAATGGACCCGTGATATGTGCAATTCGTTGGCACCCTGTTTCGATCAAATGTCTGGTGGCTACATACCCTCCTTGTACATCATCGCCAGAAACTACTTGTGCTTGATAAGACGCTGGGGGCACACGGTCGTAAAAAACCAAGGGGATTTCCTGTTTCTTAAAAATGTCAAAGTGGTCAAAAAAATGGGTTTGCAAAGTGCAGGCCACTATTACAGCATCCATTCGGGTATGAAACAAGGTATTCACTAAATTAATCTCCATCTCTACATCATCGTTCGATTGGCAAATCACTAAGTTATACCCCAATTTATGCAATTCATTTTGAACCGTTGTACATACTACCGAATGGAAATACATTGAGATACGGGGAACAATCATCCCAATAGTATAGGTCTTGTTGTTTTTAAGTCCCGATGCAAAAACATTTCTTCTATAATCCAACTTTTCTGCCATATCCTGTACTTTGGCTCGTGTTTCGGGTTTCACATGAGGGTGATCGCCTAAGGCTCGAGAAACAGTGGATAACGACAGGTCGAGTGCTTTTGCAATGTCGACTATGGTAGAATCTGTATTTTTTGGCTTACGCATAATTCATAACTGACTGAATTGATGATTTACTGAATGGATGATTTGGTGAATTTGCTACAGCCACTACGGGTCTAAATGGGAACCGTCATTTATCGTATTCCACATTTTCCATCAAAGGCCTTTAAACCCCATCAAATTCATCTTTGAGGGGTCAACTTCTCCTTTCCTCGGGCGGAAGCCCGGGGTAAAGAGATAAACAGCAATCCTCCTCTCCCACACTTTCCTTTCGGCCGAAGGCCGAAAGGAAAGTGTGGGGGGAGGAGAGACCCACAACCGCCTTCCAACCCTGGGCTTCCGCCCGGGCCGCCCGGGCCTCATGTTGATGCAATCTATTTTCTTATCGGGCTTCCGCCCGATGAAAATAGAAGTTGACCCCTACGGGGTCAGAGGGCATGTCTTTGAATTTCCGTGTTGTTTGACCTGTTATCCGTGCATTTTTCTGTCCGCAGGGCAGCCCATAACGGGTGTACGACAATTTCCCTTTTTAGAGTTTTCTCGCTTCGCTCGAAATGACGGGATTTTGCGACATAAGGGGAAGGGTTGAGGCGGCAGAAGTCGCCTCAGCCGCTTCCCCCTCCCCGCCAAATGCGTGTCATTGACAACTCGTGTTTATTTTGGTGTTGTCGAACTTACGTTTCCGAGCGTGGCAGGAATCTAAAAAGGAATTTGTCGTACACCCGCCCACTCTGTGGTAAAATTTCAATTTCAACTAAAAGAACCGAGCGAAGCGAGGTGTAGTTACAAGGAGTCTGATGAAAAATGCGGGCAAATTTCCGTTTTATTATTTAGCCAATCCTATGTCGAGTGCTTTTGCAATATCGATTGGTTATGATACTCGGAATAATAGATTCAAAGACTGAATGCGAAGCAGTTATCAATTATCAATTACTCTGTGTTTCGTCTCAACTTATTCGGACGTTTTCGAGGCCTGTCTCCTCTATCGCCTGTCGGTTTACCCTCTATTTTAACCTCTTCAGTATTGTCCACCGTTTTGTCTTCTAATTTTGTGTCTCGTGTTCGGGTTTGCAAGGGTGTTGGTGGCACCGCAACATTGTTTGAGGGCCGTGCTTTATTTACCACCAGTTTCTTTTTAATCGCTGGCTTACTAGGTTCGGCCGGCTTACTAGGTTCGGCAGTTTGGCTATCTGCTACCTCTCCGTTACCTAAATTGTCGGTCTTTACTACCGATTCGTTTCGATTGTTTTTGCCCTTTTGTTTTTTCTTTACCTTGTCAAATCGGGTTAAACTATCTTCCCCAACTGCACTTCGGTAATCATCTTTAGGCTCTTGAGCATCATTACTTTCGACCAGCACATCTACTTTTCCGCCCTTTTTGTTAACCGCAATAATTTCCTTCACTCGCTCGGCTGGCACTGCGGTCATGTTGGCCATCACATGTATATCTGAGCTGAACCACATGACCCCTTTTAAGGCATCGGTTTTATGCAAATACATCGGTCCATCAATGGTGTACAATGGCTCTCGAACTTGGGGAAACATTTTTAAGGCATCTAAATAAGTATCTAGTTCATAATTCAAACAACACTTCAATTTCCCACATTGTCCGGCTAATTTTAAGGGATTAACCGAAATGTCTTGATGCCGGGCAGAGTTGGTGGATACTGAAACAAAATTGGTCATCCATTGTGCGCAACATAGCTCTCGCCCACATGGCCCAATTCCGCCAATTAAACCAGCTTCTTGACGCGCCCCAATTTGCCGCATCTCGATCCTTACCCGGAAAGCATCAGCCAACACTTTAATCAATTCTCGGAAGTCAACCCGCTCGTCAGCAATGTAGTAAAAAATTGCTTTTGTCCTATCGCCTTGGTACTCCACATCGCCAATCTTCATATTCAAACCTAAGGATACCGCCAATTTTCGCGATTTAATCATGGTTTGGTATTCTAATGATACCGCTTCTTGCCATTTATCAATATCAGTGGGTCGAGCGATCCGATATATTTTACGCAAATCGGCAGTGAGTGGATCTTGTTTTGTTTTCCGCAGTTTAATTTCGGCAACAGGACCCATTGCCGAAATGATGCCAATATCATGACCCGGTGAGGCTTCTACCGCCACAATATCGCCTGTCTGAAGTTCAAATTCTTCGACATGACGAAAGAATCCTTTTCGGGTATTCTTAAACCGTACCTCAAATATATCATATACTCGATCGCTGGGTACATCTTTAAGCCAATCATAAACCGTTAATTTGTGACAATCATCTATACTGACTGCTGTGGTTTCTCCCTGTTTTGTTTCAGATGTCACACAGCCTCTAGACCAATATAATGTTTCTTTATTGAATTTCATTATTCCTATTATTAATGTACAGTTACATCACCAACTGTAAAGACCCATGGGTATTTGGCATTTCCTCCAAATTTTTCATTTGATAATCAAGCTTTACAGTTGAAACTGGACGTGCAAAAATACAAAAAAATAATTAAGTAACCTTAAGTAATTGCGAATTGAGATTCTCAATTACCTTGAAGCATTCTGCCGAATGCGAAGCAATTCTCAATTTGTAACCACACCAACAATCGCTGGCCTATTTTACCACAGAGTTATGGACTGTTCTGCGGACAGAAAAATGCGACTTTAAATGGACTTACGTCCATTTAAAGTCGCATTCGACCCCTACGGGGGTCAGAGAGCAGGTCTTAGAATTTCTGTGTTGTGACCTGTTATCCGTGCATTTTTTTGCCCGAATCACAACCCACAACTACTATATAAAAAAAATGTAAGTAATTGATAATGAAATGTAATCAGAAGGTTTTACACGGAAATTCAAAGACATGCCCTCTGACCCCGTAGTCGATACTGACTAAAATGGACGCTTTTAAATCGTATACCAAATTGAGATAAACGGAAATCCTCCCCCACTTTCTTTTCGGCTCACAACCGCCTTCCAACCCCGGGCTTCCGCCTGGGTAAATATACAAATTAAATGGACTTACGTCCATTTAAAATCGCATTCGACCCCTACGGGGTCAGAGGGCATGTCTTAGAATTTCTGTGTTGTGTGACCTGTTATCCGTGCATTTTTCTGCCCGAAGGGCTGCATTCAACCGAAAGCGAAGCAATTCTCAATTATCTTGAGATTCTCAATTACTTCGATTACCTTTGACATCATTAATTATCAAATTTGTGTTGCAATGAAAGAAATTATAAAACCTGACCTAGTACCCTTGAACGAATCGTTAAACAACTTAAATTTAACCGATTGTATTCGTACGGTTTGTGATTTATTTGAAGGAAAGAAGGTCTTTTCAACATCTTTTGGTATCGAAGATCAGGTGATTACACATGTATTAGCTGATTTGTATCGCCAAGAATCTCCAGTTGAATTGTTTACGCTAGACACTGGGCGACAGTTTGATGAAACTTACGAAGTGTTTCACCGAACACAAACCAAGTATCCTCAATTACCGATCACCGTATATTATCCCCAGGAAGACGATATTCGTGCTTATATAGCATCGGACGGTATTAACGGATTTTATGAGGGGGTTGAGCAACGTAAAGCATGTTGTAATATCCGAAAGGTAAAACCCTTAACACGTGCCTTAGTGGGTGTCGATTTGTGGATAACTGGCTTGCGTGCCGAACAGTCGGACAATCGAGAGGGGATGCAATTACTCATGTGGGACGATCATTATCACTTAGTGAAGTTCAATCCGTTACTAAAATTCACCTTAGCGCAATTAGACGAATTGGTGAAACAACACCACATACCCATCAATAGCCTGTATCGAAAAGGCTTTTTGAGTATTGGTTGCGCTCCTTGTACGCGTGCCCTGAGACCTGGCGAAAGTTTTAGAGCAGGTCGATGGTGGTGGGAAGATAGTAAAAAAGAATGCGGACTACATGTCACTGAGTAGGAATAACAGAAATAACTTATAAGTTAGTCGTCGTCAATAAATAACAGACTCAAACAAAACAGAAATTCTAAGACCTGCCCTCTGACCCCTCTGACCTCGTAGGGTGGGCGAATGCGATTTAAAATGGACGTAAGTCCATTTTAAATCGCATAAGCAGTAGACACTAAATAAACGATGTTATTTGATTCACTCATGATTGACTACTCAGGAAAAAGCTTCTCTGATCAGTCTTAAATAAGAGAACCTTAGTAGATGCCTCCATGAAACCGATCCAACGTTGAAGTGATGTTCACATGGCTCAATATTTACAGTGAGAATCTTGAGATTTACAGTGAGAATCTTGAGAAACTCACTGTGAATATTTGCCGAGGCAACGGAGAAACAAAGACAAACCCGTATGCGTTCAAACAAATCAGCTGACATCGCCTTAATTTAATGGCGTTGACAAGTAAAAAAGCAATCGCCACTCTCGCCAGTTATAACATCGTTTATTTAATGTCTACTGCTTACCCATTAACAATTAGCCTTAGGTATTGTTTCCTAAGGCTTTAAAACGCCAAACAATGAAATTAATAGAAAACGAAACCGTATTAAGTACAGTGGAGTGTAAACCAGATGTGCTTTGATACAGGCTAATGGATAGGTTCACCGTAAAAGTAGGTGCATTCACCGACAAAAGCAATCATTAGCCTTTTGTATTACACAATTTTATCGACCTTTGTTTTTTAGGGAATAAATTGCACCGTTTGCTTTTGTTTAGAGTAGCC
The DNA here is from genome assembly GCA_022606495.2 of Halesus radiatus. Lineage (NCBI taxonomy): Eukaryota > Metazoa > Arthropoda > Insecta > Trichoptera > Limnephilidae > Halesus > Halesus radiatus. The sequence goes on along the minus strand of JAHDVE020009686.1, from coordinate 1,466 downwards.
CCAAAAACACTTTTAAGAAAAAACATTCAATCATCTTTAAGTTCAAATAAATAAATAAATTATGGAAGAAAAAACATTTTTCGATCAGGGTGGAGTAAAAGTTACCAATGCCCGATTCATTACTTTTGGTAAAACACAAGCACTTTCAGGAATTACCTCTGTCACTTGTTTGGTAAAAAGCCCCAATAGGTTAGGTCCCATTGTTTTAATTCTTATCGGGATGGGCACAATGGCAATGTCTGTTATTACAGGAATTGTACTGATCGGCTTAGGTGTTTTATGGTGGGTCTTGTCCAAAAAGATATACTATGTACATCTTGAAAGTGCATCAGGAGCTCAAGATGCAGTAGAAAGCAAAGATGAGGACTTTATTCAAGGCATTATTGAAGCCTTAAATCAAGCTATTGTTTTTAGATCATAATGGCTAATTTGGCAAAACCTATTGCATTGACTGGTATTGGTATTGGTAATGCAATAGGGTTAGCGCCTAAAATTGACACCATAAAAAGAAACAACTTCAGTTACAACTTCTAACTTTAAAGACGAATACGTGAAAAAACTATTTATGATGATTGTGGCAATTTGCTCATTAGCAAGTTGTAACAAAGATGACGAAATCAAAAATCCAGTGTCAGAGATTGTTGCCATTCCTGATGCAATTTTTAAGAGCTACCTCGTTAGCAAGTTCGATACCAATGGAGATGGAGAAATTTCTGTGGCTGAGGCACTGGAGGTTAAGGGAATTGATGTAAAAGAGAAAAAAATTTCCTCTCTCAAGGGGATTGAAGCTTTTGTAAATCTTGAGACCTTGAGTTGTTACAGCAATCAACTCACAACACTTGATGTGAGTAAAAACATGGCTTTGACCCTTTTGAATTGCGGTGGCAATCAACTTACAACGCTTGATGTGAGCAAAAACATCGCTTTAACTAATTTATATTGCTGGAGAAACCAACTCACAACGCTTGATATTACCAAAAATACAGTGTTGACTAATTTAACTTGTGGCTTTAATCAATTCACAGCGCTTGACGTTAGTAAAAATACGGTGTTGACTTACTTGCATTGCGGTAACAATCAACTCTCAACGCTTGATGTTAGCAAAAACACAAAATTGACAGAGTTGACATGCTCCAGCAATCCAGGTGGCGCAGATGGCAAACTGTATGTGAGAATTTGGGAGGGGTTCGATCCTGCCAATTTTAATATAGGATCCAATGGCGTTTTCATTCTTGATGCTTCAGTTCCTGATGCTATTTTCAAAGCCTACCTTCTCGAAAATTTTGACACCAACGGTGATAGCGAAATTTCTATTGCCGAGGCATTGGTGGTTAAGGGAATTGATGTAAAAAATAAAAATATTTCTTCTCTCAAAGGTATTGAGGCTTTTGTGAATCTTGAAACCTTAAATTGCTGGGGTAACCCACTCTTCACTCTTGATGTGAGCAAAAATACGAAATTGAAGG